>JAODAL010046759.1:0-30598 GCA_025379985.1 Phyllomedusa bahiana
CAACCATTCCCGTTTTTTTCCCAAAGAGCGCGCATAACACGGAGTAGAGGTCCACGACCGGGGGCCAATGAAGAATCTTAACTAAGTGGTTTGCAGCTTCCACTACCTCGGTCCATAAGATCCCGGTGGGAACATTTCCAGGCCACCACCGCCGTTTCTTCCGGCGCCAGCTTCCGAAAAACGTTCATACTGGCAAACGAGACAAAGCGGCAGCAAGTCATTCTTCACCCCTGGAACGTGCGTTGCCACCTCACCCTATGGCTTTTAAAGCCCAGACACACCGCAAACAAAATGCCATCAGCAGGCAGAGGACCGGGAGGGTAGTAAGCTGATAATGAATTTAATGGCTTGGACCAACCCCGCAAGTTGTCACCAATGGAACCGAATCTTTTTGTCCCTGAAACGCTCCCACCCAGAGTTCGAATGACAAACACAATGGGGAACAATTCCAACAAGCCAAATTCTTGACCAATACCCAATGCTACCCATTCAGCTGTGCCAACGCCGCCGCGCAACCACTCCCCTTGGCAATATGCCACCAAAACCAACACTCCCACTGCATCCGTAAAAACCTCCACATCCGCATTAACACAAGCGCCTTTATCCAAAATGAAACAGAACGCGCCGTTATTATGCTCAAGAACGATCTGCCAGCCCTCTCAAATCATCCTTCAGGCAGCCCTGCAGTCAAGCGAATAAAATCGATGCGGGGGCCTGAACCCCCGCCGTCTGCTTTTGCTAACCGCCGTGAAAAAACCCTCCCATTGGCATAATACTACACGCAAATTGAAATTTTTCCCAGTAAAGACTGTAATTCCTCAAAGTTTCCTTCTTGCAAGCCAGTAAGCCCTCTTTATTTTCCCGCGCTCATGACCACCAAATTTATATCCTCCGGCAGGCTACATGTCCATCAATACCGAATCCAATAAGAATACCCAGAAATTTTGATAGCCGTAGTTGGCCCCCTCGGTTTTATCCAGGGCCAATGGAACTCCTGGCCGAAAAGCTTCCGCCACCCATTGCAACTCGATGCCAACAGCGACCGTACACCTCTGATCCTTGCTGGGCCGATGCAAAGGAAGTCATCTAAAATATGAATACGATGACAAACCGAACGTCCCTTACCACCCATTCCAGAATAAAGGAGCTAAAAGCTTCAAAATAGAAAGCAGGAAATGGAACACCCCGATCCGTAACACCGATCTATAAAAAACTACCCCTCCCAGTAACATCCTAACGAAACGAGCACTTCCGGGTTGCATACCGTGCAATAAATCTAAAAAGAGCTGACTCAATGTCCGTTTATGCCATGGCAGGGCCTCCCTGTCCATACAACCTAATCCAATGTAAGCGGCGCTCAGAATGACGTATAAGCCACGAACACAACTCGGGTCAATCCCCGTCGTTAACCGATAAACCTTTGGGAACGACAAATGGTGAATTAAACCTAAAACTTTGTTGGGCCATCCTTTTTTTGGGACCACTCGTCCCAGTGGTGGAGACCACCAAGTCCGAAACGGGAGAACCGCAAACGGACCCCGCCATCCTTGCCCAATGAAACCTCCTTTTTCTAATTTTTCAGCTACCACCCCTGGGTGTAGCAATGCCGATTTCCAATTCCTAACTGAAAAGGGTACCACATGTGCTGAGGTGATATGTGATCCGAAACCCCTCTGGGAAACACCTCCCTTAACAGCAAAGCTGCTCTCCTTTCCGGAACCTATTTAGGAGGAATGGCACGCATCGCGAGAATGTTCACATGGTGTCACCCCCCTGTGAAGGACCAGCTCCTTTTCCCCTGTCCCTTGCACAAACACCGTGCGATGATGCTGTGAGAGGCTGCACAAACATCACGGAACAGACATGTCCTGAAGCGACAATTCGGCTCCAAATTTGCACTGACTGTCATTAAATTGCCAGCAGACTCCGGCCTTGAATTCCCCCTTGGTACCCGCTAACCCACGACCCTGACCCGATCGCCTCCTCCCTGCTGCTGGAACCCGCCCCGGGTCCACCTGGAAAAGGGCTGTCCTCATAGCGCGTTGGCGCCATTTTCCCCTCAACTTCACAGCCCAATGTCCTTCTGATCCCCCAACGGATCGAAGGCCGAACTGCTGTTTTCGCTGACAGAAATTTTTAGTCGTATCCGGAGCCATGCTTGTCCCCCATAAACCACGCTGATGGCCTCACCTATATGCGTCCAGATTACAAAACAGGGCGGAACAATGTTCCGGAGACTTTTTCCAATGCGCTTGGCAGAATGGAAAACCCCTGACCCTTTTTTGAAAAGTCTGCTAAAAAAAACCCCACCTGCGCTTTTTTCCCTCACCCCTTTTTACTCTATCCTTTTTAATTTTTGGCAATTAAATTTCTCTAAGGCAGGAGGAAAAGATTTGAAATCCCCTGCCAAATCTTTTTTTTTACCTCCTTTTTTAAAGGCCCCCCCAGGGCCCTCAAAACAAACATAGACCCCCCTTTTTTCCCCCTATCATTACCGCACCCTATCGACTGTTTCCGTGGGTTGCCCGATACTTCCCCCCTTACTCCCGGGCCCACTGCCTGCCCCAAACCCCCTATCCCAAGGGGGGAAAAAACATCCCCCGGGATGATGGCCCCGCCGAACTCCGCGCCCCCGGAACTTTGCCCCCCAAACCCCAGGGGGGCCCCGCCCGGCCCCGTCCTCAACTTTAAAAACTTATAGAAAAAAAACAACCATCCAAATAAAAAAAATTGTTTATAACAGTCACATATTACTTGTCAACATGTGAAAAGAAAATTTTGTAGTATTTCCTTAAGAACCCCCAATTTTTAAAAGAGAACCTTCAATAGATTATGCCCCCTTTGGGGCAGAACAAGCAGGGGCAGCCCCTGCTTTTTCCCAGCGCTGTGCCCCTTTATTTTGAAAGATCTGAGTTTTAGAGCATTTAATCTCAAATCTGCGTTTTCAGCCCGAAAAGGGTCATTCAAAAGAGCATTTTTTTCATGCCCCGCCCACTTGAGGCTAGCCACGCCCGCCTCAACTGATAAACCCATTACTTTGAATACAAAATGTATAACAAGGTAGTACTCTAATGAAAAACTCCTTGAAAGATTGGGTGCCAGCGACTATATGACTAAAGTAACGTCTCTTAAAAAGTCCCCCCAGAAAATCGCAGCCTCCAAATTTGAAAAAAAAGAAATTTTAAAATGTCCACTGGGACATTTGCTATAAAAGCCTTTCCCTTTTCGGTGTTATAGCCCAAAAATAACAAAAAGTGGATCAAATAAAACTTTAAATTTAATAAACCTTTAAACGACAAGTATAGCATTCAGCCCTAATTACAGCATATCCGCTTATAGAAAATAGAACTGAAGCTTATACTAAGCACATTAAGTTGCGACCTCCCGGTCGTTCATGTCCATGTCAGACTGCGCGCTCATACATTTGTGCATTGCAGTGTGTGCATCACTGCTCTGGACGTCTGGCGTCTCACTCCAGCTCACAAATGTATGAGCGCGCTGTCTGACAGGACATGAACGACCGGGAGGACGCAACTTAATGTGCTAGAGATAACTTCAGTTCTATGTCTATAAGCGGATATTCTTGTGAATTACGGCCGAATGTCTATACTATGTCGTTTTAAAAGGAATATATTAAATTGAAGTTTTATTGATCCACTTTATATTGCAGTTCTATGTGGTGGTGGATGAGACGCCCGTTGTTGAAACCAGTTTTTGTATAAGCATTCAGCAAAAGAGCTTTTTGTTCTTGGTCTAGTTTGCACGATATAGCCAAAACGTCGTCAGTGGACTTGTTGGAATAAAGTTAAATTCATTTTTTTCAATTTTGAATTGCTGCAATTTTCTGTGGATATTACTTTGAATAGATAGAAACATGTGAATAACTGCCATATGGGCGGGGCTAGCCTTTGGTGGTGGGGCTCAACACCTACTCATGAATAAGATTGAGGGTACAAGATGCACTAAAAACTGCTGCATCTAACATAATAGGGACACAGCGCTGGAAACACAGGTCTTGACACTAGCATTGGTCTCCTTCAGCAAGGGCATAACCTATGTGACAGGTTCCCTTTAAGTGCCAGATTGTAACGCCAAGCCAGTTGCTTTCTCCTGCGTGTAGGTTATAGAAAGTAAGAAAAATTACATCTGCCCTGTTTCTTCTTGCTGCACCCTGGCTGGATACCCCGGCTTTGCACAAGGGTTCAGCATCTACCCTGTTTTAGCCTCAGGATAGCCCACCTGTTTATTTAGTTTGCACAAAAAGAACAAAAAATTCAAGCGGCCCTAAAAATCCTTGTTTTTATAGAGTTCCCTAAAAGCAGACAAGAAAACTGCTTCAGGCTGTGTGCTATCATGGCTATGAATTAGAGCTGTATAGCCTGAAATGCATAAGCTGTGTTTTCTTGCCTGCTTTTATGGGAACGCCTCAGTTTTCTGTTCATCCTCAGTCTATAATAGTTAGCTGGAGCTGCTTGGTTTTTTACTTAGTTGTTCCAGTTATGATCTTAGCTGCAAGTTATAAACATAGTGAAGAGGATAATTTTATCTGAACTAGGTTAAAAGGCTCTGGAAGTAATTTTAAGTTTTTGCTGGAATTTCTCCTTAGGCTTCAAAATGCAAAAAATGCCAGGGTCGGGAATGGCCCCAAAATGAGTCATCTGGACGCACAAGGTGACATGTGTAAACCTGGTGCGACTCATCAGTTCTACCTCTGTTTTTAACAGTGTGTATGAATGTGTCTCACAATCTATGTGCCAATTATTGGCGCGTAGAGTGTGTGTGTGAAAATTTGTCTCAGTCATGCCACTTTGAAACCTGTATGACAATTTGTGCCAAAGTTTGGCGCACTTTCGATTCTTGCGTGACCCACCACCGCATCTTTGACATATTTAAAAGTGTTGCAGATTGAGTCTAGTTTTGGCGTACAACGGTGCATACATCTATAGAACAGGGCTAAAACCGTTTGTTTGGTTTAAAGCACGGCAAAGTAATGGCGCAACCCGGTTTATACATGTCGTCCAGACTTGTTTTCCTCACTCATTGCTCCCATCAAACATAATTATAGCCTAGAGTCGCATTATAGGTGCATGCTTAATGGAAATATCTGCTCGCAGGTTTTATAGCTGTAAGTATATGTATAAACTTCTAGTAAAACAATATGAAAGTACACCCATAAAAGTTCAAAGTAAAAGCATTAGTCTAGAACTTCTTAATCCATTGTAGACAATTGTCTGTTTATAAGACACCTAATACAAATGCTATCTAATAGTCCCGCCCATGTGAACATATTTAGCTTAAGAATACACAAGCACTACATGTGTGGTTTGTATTAGCTTGATCAGCCTTTGTACTATGCACCTCCGCTACTGCTATATTGAAATATGCAATGGCAAAATTAAATAAGTTTCTGAAAAAATCTTGAAGACTAAAACCACAACTGTGATTTTCCTTCTAGAAATGGTGTATTTCCTAATCATTTCCAGTTCATCATTCAACAAACACTTTACAGAGACTCCCTGACATTGAGTATCAACCACTGCTTGATGGCTCGCCAAAAACAATCTATTGACGAGTTTCTGTGATTAACCACATCTGTACCGGTTTGTGGTTGCTTTATGATGCTGGTTAACTAACATCAGAAAATAATGCCTTAGTGATCCTGTAGGGTGATACAATATTCTAAAGAACAGACAAAAAACATTAGAATTGGAGGGAAATGTCAAGCAATCCCATCAGAGTTGGACTGGTCCACCAGAGTTCCAGTAATATTGGTCTAGCAAGACCTTAAACCACCTTCCATTTTCAGCAGATTTGAGCAAATTACTTTGCAGCTTAATGAAAGCAGTTCATTACCTACTATTTCCTCTGAGTGCATTCATAGCATAAATGTAGGGCCAAATATGAAAGTGTATATGCCATGGTTCAGATATAAATCCGATGGAAGCCTTTGAAAAATTTCCACTGGAAGGCCCAAGGTACCCTGAGGTCAGTTTATATATCTACTTCCACCAATCTTAAAGCAACATTAAACATCAACAGAAGGACTTTATCCAACAGATCTAACGACCTAAATACAACATGTCAACATTCCCCCTTTTCTCATAGAAAGATGAACCTGCAGAACTGGAGGTGCAACATATACATGGAGGGCACATTCCCTAGTTGCTTAGTTCCTGGCTTGACATCAGCCCTTGTAAACAAGCCATCTGGTACAATAAATGACTTATAACCAATAAACATTTATTTCTCTTTTATGATACAACAATTTTGTGCTGTTATCCAAAAAACCTACATGAGAAAACATTTTTTGATTTTAATGGGATTTTACATAACAACAGATTTTTTAGAGCTGTTACCATAATTGATGATTGAATGCTGATGTATTTGTTAATGGGTGACCAGAACCTTAAACGTTTTATCCCATCCGACTGTTTTCACAGAAGCTACTCTCACAGCCACTTCAGGCTCACACTCTCCTGTTCAGACGTGGGCACAGTTCTACAGCAGTGACTGACATTCAGCTCTGCTATACAAAGAGCAGCCTGTAGAGGGACTTTGTTTTTGGTTTTCACAGGGCAGAAGGCTACAGACTCTAAAGGGTTAACAATCTGGCAACAAGAAAGACCTAGGAAGCTTGTGTAAAGTACAGGGGATAAGATTTGCTCAAACTCTGAAATAAAGCATAATGAATAACAGCAAATAAACCTGGTAATCATCTGCATTTATCTTTTCAAATGTGTTTAAAAGCAAATCAATAGGGTGAGACAGAGGTGTAACACTTCAACCCGTGGACCCTGGTGCAAAAAGTAAAATGGGGCTCCCCAATTACCGTATGCCATTTACAATACTGATGACTTCTTATGTGGCAGAAGGGCTTTTGGGCCCCCTCGGGCTGCAAAGCCCAGTAGCAACTGCTACCGCTGCACCCCCTGTAGCTACGCCCCTTGAGTGAGAAAGATACCCTTTTAAACGATGTTGGCAGCTAGAGCATAAAATCTGTGCTCATATCTAGAGATGTGAAGGGCAAATAATTTGATGATTGCATTTTTGTCTTTGGCTAATATTAGAGGCGTTTTAACCTATGTACATCAAGTTAAAATAGATAATAGAATTGAGGTCATTAAGTGCAATGTTGTCATTACACAATAGTGGGTGATCACTGAATACATACATTCATACAATTGCTGAAAGTAACTTAGTTTCAATGAATCAACCTTTGAAGGTGGGAGTGTAGGAAATCAAGTCATCATAAATGAGAGTAATACTTGTGTATGAGGTGTGGAATGACGCTGCATGCTAATGACAGAAACTTTGGAATGTTTGGGACTATGTAGATATTTGGTTGTTGAGAATCCCTTGTCACAGGATACTGCCCACATCCCTGACACCGTAAGCATTGCTGGCACTGATCAGAAGAACGTTTTTTTGAACTGCATAACATATCACCCAGCATGCTTGACATCCCCATGCCTTCCCCCACAGTAAAACAAAGGGCTGTTTATGCAAAGTCAAGTAACCGAAAATACAGGAGCTATGACTAGCAAATTGTTGCCTAGTGGTTAGCACAGTGTAGTGCCAATACCACAAGTCTGGCTCAGGCACCACCTAAACCCTGGTCTGGCTGTATTCTTCTGCATGCTCATACATACAGGCACAGTGTAGTGCCAATACGACAAGTCTGGCTCAGGCATCACCTTTACCCTGGTCTGGCTGTTCTAACTGTAATGCGCCTAGGTTTAGCATCCAAGATTCATAAATGTGTCTAATCCTACAAATGTGGTGGCGACTGCCCTCCATAGCGCCCCCACAATCATTGGCGCCCCTAAAAAGTGACGTGGCACAGGAAGTCTTTTCTCGCCAAAGTTTGGAAATGTGACGTTCATACATCTGTAAAACAGGTCTACTATAGCTATTTTGACACCGGAAAACTGGCACAGCCGTGTCATAAACATGTCACCTAGATTCCATAAACATAAAAGAAAACACTGACATATTTTGGTATCACCAGAATCGCCAATCAACCAGAAGAAAAATACAAATAAAGAGAAATAAAAAAAGATTATATGGCTTTTGCCAATGCGAGGATGTATAAAAACAAAGAGCGGAAAGGGTTAAAGGCAAGGTCACACGGCTTATTCCAACGTAAGTTGCTGGGGACGGATCTTCACTCCCGCAATTACGCCGGCTTGCCTGCAGTGCGAGGGGCGGGGGGTCTGGCAGCTTCGCCGGCCCCATAGGACAATAAAATATTCACAGCGCGTACACGCCTGGTAAATAATGTGCAAAGTCACTTTCCCCTCATCCCCAATCCTTCTCCTTCCCCTCCCTTCCCCTCTATTCTTCCCTGTTCCTCCCACCCACGGCTATTCGCCGTAGCGGTGGAGACGAGACGGAATCCAATCGATTACCAGAAAGTTACTGGGACGGATTTCCTAGCCGTAATTGGAAGCCAAATATGGGCGCTCAGATACGGCCTGGAATCCGATCCCATTAATACAAAGAAAGTCGTGTGAACGCGGCCTAAGGCCGTGATCAACACGGGCTTATTCCCGACTGGATTTGTGACGCCGTAATGAGCGCAACAAATCAGCCATTGAAATAGGGGGCGTGGACGGGGCAGGGCCGGAAGCGCTGGACGGGGTGCGGCCCGCTCCCACGGTCCCCCACATAGACAATCATTGTTTTACGCACGGGCGCAAACTCGCCGAACAAAAAGGGTTCAAGTGTACACACTTGATATCCCCTCCCCGCCCTCCCCCCCCCCCCACCCGTTACCCCCTCAACTACTACCCCCCCGGCGGATTCGCCGAGGCTGGGAGGCGCGACGGAATCCACAGTTACACCAGCCGTCCTATTCATCCCACCTACAAATCAGTCCATGTGCGCAAGTGCTCCGTGTCCAGTGTCAAGGCCCTCTCCCCACGGCGCGCCTAACTCGCGCCCCAACGCGGCCGAAAAAGCCCGAGTGCACGCTGTGTGCCAACACCGGTCCTCCACCTCTACCAATCAAGCAACCAGCAATATGAAACTACTACCCCCCCCCCAACCCCCCCCCCCCAAACAAACGATACAACCCAACGCAAACATGTCCGCCCTAAAATCACATGTCCCCCCCCCTTAAATATCATAATCCTCTACACAGCCCCCCCCCCCTCCCATAAACCAAATCTCACAAACCATCCAGCAACCCCAGCCCAGGCAGCTTCCCTCACCGTTGTAACCCCCTACCAACATCTAACCACCACAACACCACCACCTACCCCGACCCCCCAAACAAAATCCCTATCTCAAATCTACCTTCCGAAATCCCCCCCAACCCAACGCACACCCCCGGCCCTAATGCCAACTCACAGTCACCCCACTCACACCAGAACAACAGTAGATCACATCCCCGCAATAATGCTATCACCATCCATCCCCCGCCCCAGCATATTCTGCACGCAAAAGACAATTACCTCAGCTTAAAACAACAGTTTTGACCGCAATTCACGATGTACCTATTAATCAATAGCGCTGGTCTGTATGATCGCTAAAGGTAGTACAATCTGGTGAAATAACAAAAAGTACTGAGTATGCAAAAACCACCTACCAACCACTATAAATATTACTCTTGTACCGTGATAGAAGTATCAGGGAGTAGTAAAATAATACACACGCCGGTCCACTCGTCTCTACCCTTGACCTGCAAAGCCCAATACCACGTAAGCCACTAACTTCCCGTGTTTCAAAAACACCCGTATAGTAGTAGCTCCACGAGAGAGGGAGGTAACAGCAACAAAAACAGTCATATTTTATTTTATATATGTCATCTCTGACAATGGTTGTCTCACAGACACACCAGAAAGCTAATTATTACGAACCCGCACGATACCCCCCCCCGTTACCGAATCCCACAAGAAGACCCAACACTGATGTACCAACCCAGTAATCCAATGAGCTCACTACAGAGGTCATGACACCGCTGCTCAAGGTCACAATTAGCTACAGTCCCTTATAGTCCACCCGCAGCACAACATAGGCCTGCCAGCCTAAGCCAGTAAAAACACAGAATATAGTCAAAAATGGATCCAAGAAAACATGAGCGGAGCGGAGAAAGCAACCTAGTCTGTATACAACCCCCAAATTACAGCTGTCTCAACATGGACCCCATTAGCCCAGTGGCCATCCACACACTCCGTACTAACATGTTATGCACCTTAATCCCCCCTACACCAACTGAAAAACTCCCCAATACCCCCTAAAAAGTGAATCCTCCACCATAACTTAATTCTTATAAAACAACCATCACCCATTCCCATTGCACATATGAAAACCACTAATACTTAGTACGTCACACCAAACAGCCCAAACCTACAGACAGCAAAGACACCAGTGTAAAACCGAAAGCCTTCCACAACCAACGATGGAGCGAGGCACATCCTCCGAATAAGTGGGTCCATCGCCCATTCCACACTCCAAACAGCGAATCCTCATAAAACCGCCAATGCGTTTCATAATAAAATCTGATTTATATAATATTCACACTTCCTCTACCCCCTCAGACGGCCACACCCTCCTCGACTTTAAGCGCGTTCGTCACCAAAACATAATACCACCTGCAAAGCACGAAAACCCCACAATTGTAGACCAGGTAACTGGACTCCTACACCAAAAAACGTGGTGATATATTGGGCCCACACGACCTTTAAGCCAGGAACCTCCACCAAGGGTAAATAATACACATATCAACTCCCCACAACATGATCAACCCCCCCTATCGCGCCAACAGCGCGCAACCCCTCCGCATTCAACATATCCCACTACACCGATCCCCTCCCTCTACCACAAGACACTTCCCACAGGTGACAGTCACCTCTGCCTCGCGAAGCTTGAAACACCATCGTGGGCACATGATATATCATAAGGCCATTGTCGGGCAAATGTAAAGAGCTTTTAAACAAGGCAAAACCACGGTAAGCAAGTGCAGTCTAAGGGATGCTGGTGTAACTTGGCTGTATAGAGAATCCACTGTTGTACTGTTTATTATCTTTTCACTTTAAAACTCTCTCAACAACCACACCCGTGCGGAGGCGGAGAATCCGCTCCTCCTCTAACCTGAGACCACCACCCCCTACCCCCCGTGCAACACACAACAGCCCGCACACAGCCTCATCGTCCTGCCCAACTACCCGGAGCCTATAAAAGCACATTCCAAGTTACCCTGTCATCAGGATAAGAAGAATTCACGCAAGCGCGGCCTGACAGCTTTTTTCCACCTGGATTTCGTGTCCTCGAGGAAGCAATACAGGTAATCGTAAGATATTTAGAGAATGCTGTAGCGCTCAGAGTCCTTCACTATATGTAATCACCATATATTTTAATAAGAGAAAAAATACTCCATTTAGTGAGGCCCACGTCATACATTCCTGATTGGCAAAACCCCTTAAAAAGGTGAACTCTTTACCAGGACCATGATTGAGTTAAAAGCTATCAAAGCCATACTACAAACAGAAAAGTATCCCCTCAAACTACCGCTTGTGGATATCTACATTATTTTTTGATCCTAGATAACATAAAAAAGCTTACAAACAATAACCATCCAAGGGTGAACTAGAATTTAATAGGAAGTCTATGGCACAATGAGAATGAGCCCTCACCAGTCTAATTATGAGAAACTGAAAACATTAGCCACAAATAGCAATAATTAAAGAGGTATAAATTAAAGCGACACACATCAGAGAGAACCCACGATAGCAGTGCCAGGAAGAAGAAAACCCTCCAACCTCTTATTCTCAACAACAAGAGGTACAATGTTCAAAAACCAATAGACTTTTCAACCTGATCACCATAACTACTGCTTAAAGTTATGCCCCTGTTGACCTGATGAGCTATAAAAAAAGGGTTGTACCTCACTACACTGATTTCCAATTCACCTAACCGTCCTGTTTTCATGGATCGCATTTTTTTGAATTCATGTATTACTGGCTCAGCTGGCCTGCAATGATATCAGCAGTGAGGACAACAGGGTCCTGTAAGCTATAGTACCTGAGCAGCTGATACAGCCCACAAAATATGATCAGAAACAGTGTAGGTACACAATAATGGACACATCATGCAAACTGACAAGATTTTTTAAAATATCTTTATACATAAAAGGCAATTCATGTAAGTGAGACATACCCCTTGTCAATCTGACAAAAAAAAAGACTGTTTATTGTTGCAGAAAAACTCGAGACACTAACATAGTGTATATTTAAACACTGTGAAGATAATTACAAGAGTTAATTCAATCTGCAGACGATGAGAGTAGTGGACTTTTATGAGTATTTTTTCACTACAAGCACTCTTATCAGAACACAGGTATAATTTAACAAAGAGGTATGGTAAATACTGGTAAATATGCCAAACACAAACAATTATGCAACAACCACCAGATTGACAATCAAATTAGCGACCACAGACCAAGCGCTAATAAAAAAAGGCAACTTGAATTTCATTGTAAAATAAAGAAAAGCAGAGTAAAGCCAATATCTTGCAGCCTACCAGTTTTTGACCAGAATGCTCCTCAAAGCAAGCGTGCATATCACACATAATAACATTATAATTAGGGGTATCCATTTTTAAGGCAAATTTCCCTTTTATATTATTGTCAGTAGGTTTCAAACTGTAGCGCACTTTCAAAGAAAGTTGTAATGTCTTATATATGATGGAATAGTATTAACGTCATAAATTACTTGTTAAACCGTCATGTCACATCAGTGCATTTTAATTTAGAAATAATAGCTCATTAAACTTGGTTGTGTATTTGTCAGATCACGCTTCAAGCACTAAACCTTTTTTTTTCCCATTCAAACATTCTTCCAAAAATCTAAAGATAGTTCACTGAAAAAATATTAGTATAGTTTATGTATGTTTTTTTTTTAAACTAAAACTAAACAACTTAATTCAATCTATTACAGTAGTAAGACGTACTGAATAATCCACTTATCCCTATTCCTTGCAAACTTCCAGCCGTCGAATAGTGCAGCCGACTCAGGTAGCGCGCCGTGGCAGTTAGCCGCAGCCGGTAACGGCGGCCAATCCGTGCTGCAGCACTTACGGAAATCCACTGCTCCTCATAGAGACACAGTGGATTCCGATCGCTCCACCCCTCTCGGGCGATCCGCCGCGGGGTGAGAAAGTGACATGAACATTATTTACGGGCTGCGTCATGGCGCCGAAAACAATGATTGACTATGGGGGCCCGGGGAGCGGCGCCCTCCGTCCGCGCCCGGCCCTGCCCCCGTGCCCGCCCCTTATTCATGGCGGATTTAGTGCGCTCGAATACGCGCACAATAAACCGTCGGGAATAAGCCGTGTGAACACGGCCTTAGGCCTCGTTCACACGACTTATTATGGGACGGATTCCAGCCGTACTGCGCGCCATATTTGCGCTCCAATACGGCTGGAATCCGTCCCAGTCATTACGGTAACTAGGATTCCGTCCGTTCTTACTCCCCAGCTTCGGCGAATCAGCCGTGGGGGAGAAAGTTAACAGATGCTCTTATATTATTACTAGCGTGTACGCGCTTGGTGAATATTAATTGTCTATGGGGCCCGTGCTGAGCTGCCGCCCCCCGCCCCCGCTGCACGGAGCCGGCGTAATTGCGGGGTGAAATCCGTCCCCGCAATTACGTTGGCAATAAGCCGTGTGAACCTTGCCTTAAACCCTTTCCCGCTCTTTGTTTTTATCCTCCACGCATTGCAAAAGCCATAACTTTTTTTATTTCTCTTATCTGTATTCTACAGGTCGATCTTAGTCCGGTGATACCAAATATGTAGTGTTTTCTTTATGTTTAAGGACTTAGGGTGACATGTATGAACACGGCTGTGCCAGTTATCCGGTGTCAAAAAGCTTTAGTAGACCTGTTTTACAGATGTATGAACAGTCACATTCCAAACTTTGGCGAGAAAAGCTCCTGTGCGACACTTTTTAAGGCGCCAAAGATGTGGGGGCGCTATGGAGGCGTCGCACCACATTCTTAGGATTAGACACATTTATGAATCTTGGATGCTAAACCTAGGCGCATTACAGTTAGAACAGCCAGACCAGGGTAAAAGGTGAATGCCCTGAGCCAGACTTGTCGTATTGGCACTACACTGTGCCTGTATGTATGACCTGCAGAAGAACAGCCAGACCAGGGTAAAGGTGGTGCCTGAGCCAGACTTGTCGTATTGGCACTACACTGTGCTAACCACTAGGCAACAATTTGCTAGTCATAGCTCCTGTATTTTAGGTTACTTGACTTTGCATAAACAGCCCTTTGTTTTACTGTGGGGGAAGGCATGGGGATGTCAAGCATGCTGGGTGATATGTTATGAAGTTCAAAACACTGTCTTCAGATTCAGTGCCCAGCACTGCTACAGTGTCAGGGATGTGGGCAGTATCCTGTGACAAGGGATTCTCAACAACCAAATATCTACATAGTCCCAAACATTCACAAATATAACAGACAAAACAAGCCCCGTCATTCCACACCTCATACCCCAAACTTACTCTCATTTTATGATGTACTTTGAATTCCTCCACTCCGACATTCAAAGGTTGATTCATTGAAAACTAAGTTACTTTCAGCAATTGTATGAATGAATGAATCAGTGATTCACCCACTATTGTGTAATGACAACATTGCACTTAATGACCTCAATTCTATTATCTATTTTAACTTGATGTACATAGGTTAAGACGCCTCTAATATTAGCCAAAGACAAAAATGCAATCATCAAATTATTTGCCCTTCACATCTCTAGAATATGGAGCCACAGATTTTTATGCTCTAGCTGCCAACATCGTTAAAAGGGTATTCTCACCCAAGGGGGCGTAGCTACAGGGGGTGCAGCGGTAGCAGTAGCTACTGGGCTTTGCAGCCCGAGGGGGCCCAAAAGCCCTTCTGCCACATAAGAAGTCATCAGAAAATGTAAATGGCATACGGTAATATGGGTAGCCCCATATAACTAATTGCACCAGAGTCCCACGGGCTTGTAGTGTTAGCAACCCTGTCTGCACCCTATTGATTTGCTATAAACACATTTAGAAAAGATAAAATGCAGATGATTAAACCAGGTTTTAATATTGCTGTTTCTCAATTGTGCTATTTTTCAGATGTTAGAGCAAGTTCTTATCCCCTGCTGTCTTTACTACAACATCCCTAGGATCTTTCTATGTGCCAGATGTTAACCCTTTTAGACGCTCTGTAGCCTTCTGCCCTGCTAAACCCACAACAACAGTCCCTCTAAGCCAGGCTGCTCTATGTTAAAGCAGAGCTGAAATGTCATGTCACAGCTGTAGAACTGCCCACAGTTGAACAGGAAGTGTGAGCCGGAAGTTTGCTGTGAAAGTCGCTTCTGTGAAATCAGCTGATGTGGAACGACCGTTTAAAGGATCTGTCACCGCGAAAACAAAGACATCAGCTTCAATCCAACAATTATGGTAACACTCTAAAATCTGTTGTCTTTGTAAAATCCCATAAAATCAAAAATGTTTCCTCATGAAAGGGATTTATCCATAACAGCACAATGTTATTATCAAAAAGAGAAATAAATGTGTTATAATGGTTATATGCTCAGTTTTTAATGTACCAGATGTGCTTGTTGTACAATGCGTTGTCAAGCCCAGACAACACAAGGGAAATGTGGCCCTTCATGATATATGCCTTTTGCACCCCCAGTACTGCATGTCATCTATCTATGAAAAAAGGGGGAACTGATGGACAATGATTTTAATTATTTTATGATCTGTTGTGAAAATGTCCATCAGTGTGATGATAATGATTCTTAAGAAAGTAGCACATAATATAACTGACTCAGGGTACCTTGGGCCTACCTAAGGACCTTTTTTCCAAAATGCCTTCCCATCGATTTTAAACGACACTGGCATATACACTTTCATATTTGCCCTACAAATGCTATGAAATGCACACGATGAAAATAAGGTAATTAGGAACAGTGTCATTACTGCAAGTAATTTGCCTCCAAATCTGCTAGAAAGAGGTGTAGTCTCTGCAAGACCAATTATCTCTGGAAACTCTGTGGTACCCAGTCCCAACTCTGATGAGTAATTAGCTTGACCATTTCCCCACCCAATTCCTAAATTGTCAGTTCCATTAGACTATTGTATCTCACCTACAGGATACCTTAAGGCATTTCCTGAGATATTATACAGCAATCATAAAGAACAGAAACCAGGTACAGATGTGGTTAATCACAGAACTCCAAGTCAATAGATTGTTTTGCGAGCCATCAGCATGAAGATACTCAATTGTCAGGGAGTCTCTGATAAAGTGTTTGTTGAATATAGAACTGGAAAATGATTAGGAAATACACTTTTCTAGAAGGACATCGACAGTTGTGGTTTTAAGTACTTCAAAGAATTTTCAGAACTTAGTTAATTAGCCATGCAGATATTCAATAATAGCAGTCAGCGGAGGTGCAAAAGTACAAAGGCTTGAATCAAGAGCTCCATACAAACCACCACATGTAGTGCTTTGTGTATCTAAGCAAATATGTCACATGAGCACTAATAGATTCAATTGTAGATAGGAGGTCTACTAAACGACACTTGTGTTTACAATGGATAAGAAAGTCCCTAGACCTAATGCTTTTTACCTTTGAACTTTAGTTAATTGGTGTAGCATTCATTTGTTTTACTAGAAGATCATATACATAAACATTACAGTCTAAAAATACCAAGCCGAGCAGATATTTCCTTAATGCCAAGCACCTATAATGCGACTAGGCTAATAATATGATTGATGTGAGCAATGATACAACAAGATCTGGACGACATGGTATAAACCGGGTTGCGCCATTACTTTTGCCGTGCTTTTAAACCAAAACAAAACGGTTTTAGAGGCCTGTTCTATAGATTAGATTGCACCGTTGTACGCCAAAACTAGACTCAATCTGCAACACTTTTAAAAATATGACAAAGATGCGGTGGTGGGTCACGCAAGAATCGAAAGTGCGCCAAACTTTGGCACAAATTGTCATACAGGTTTCAAGAGGGCATTGACAGAGACCAAATTTTCAACCACACACACTACGCGCCAATAATTGGTCACATAGGATTTGAGACCCATTCATACACGATCTGTT
Source organism: Phyllomedusa bahiana (assembly GCA_025379985.1). Taxonomy (NCBI): domain Eukaryota; kingdom Metazoa; phylum Chordata; class Amphibia; order Anura; family Hylidae; genus Phyllomedusa; species Phyllomedusa bahiana. The sequence goes on from JAODAL010046759.1 coordinate 17,113, forward strand.
AAAACCCGAGGTAAACCAGAAGCTATATCGCACCATGTATTAAACACATGTCACCTATGTGCGTACCAGATACTCCAATTATGGCCCTTCCCCGACCCTGCATTTTTGCTATTTTGAAGCCTAAGGAGAAATTCCAGCAAAAACTTAAAATTACTTTCAGAGCCTTTTAACCTAGTTCAGATATAATTATCCTCTTCACTATGTTTATAACTTGCAGCTAAGATCATAACTGGAACAACTAAGTTACAAAACCCAAGGCATGCCTCCACTCCCTATAACTCAGACTGAGGCAGAACAGAGAACAGTGAGGCGTTCCCCCACACCGCAGGCATCGAAACCGCACAGCTCCAGCATTTCAGGCTAATACAGCTCTAATTCATAGCCATGATAGCACACAGCCTGAAGCAGTTTTCTTGTCTGCTTTTAGGGAACACTATAAAACAAGGAATTTTTAGGGCCGCATGAATTTTTATTGTTCTTTTATGTTGCAAACTAAATAAACAGGTGGGCTATCCTGAGGCTAAAACAGGGTAGATGCTGAACCCTTGTGCAAAGCCGGGGTATCCAGCCAGGGTGCAGCAAGAAGAAACAGGGCAGATGTAATTTTTCTTACTTTCTATAACCTACACGCAGGAGAAAGCAACTGGCTTGGCGTTACAATCTGGCACTTAAAGGGAAACCTGTCACATATAGTTATGCCGTCCCCAATGCAGAAGTCACCAAAGCAGCAAGATGTCAGAACCTGCAGTTTATCATCAGCGCTGAGTACCCTAATAATTAAGATGCAGCACGTTTTAGAGCATTTACCCCTCAAATCTTATTCCATGATTTAGGAGTATGCCCCCACCACCAAAAGGCTAGGCCCCCCCATATGGCAGTAATTCACTAGTTTTCTATCTATTCAAAGTAATAACGCACCTCGCACAAGTCCGCACTAAACCACCAAGCACACCCCAGCTAACCCTTAAACAAAGCCCCCATAAAGTCTCACTGCCGCCTAAAAATGTGCCACACACGAGCACCCAACGCCCAAGCCCCACAATGCTCAAAAGCAGCCTGCAATACAACCAACTGGAGTAACACCAACGTGGATCACTTACTCCCCACACATAGAACAGCCATATATTAGAGGATCCACTAAAACTTCACATTATAATAAAACCTTTCAACACGACATATAATCATACAATTCGGTTGGTCCGTGTAAATTCACGAGCTATCGTCTCACGCATATTCGCCAATAGAACAGACGATCTATACTCAGGCCCCTTCATATGCGATCCATACGAACGTTTTCCCGGTCGTATCATATGTGACCATGAGGTCAGTACAGCGGCTTCATAAATTGTTGAGCTGGGGACGGGCCAAAGTCCAGATCAGAGATGGCACACCTGCATAGCACCAGATGTATGAGCTCTCTGTCTGACAAGGACATGAACGACCGGGAGGATCGCACATAATGTGCTGAGTATATAAACTTCATTTCTATTGTCTAAAAGCGGAATATCTGTGTAATTACGGCCAAATTTACTATACTTATTCTGTTTTATAAAAGGATTTAATAAAATTGTGAAGTTTTAGTTTGATCCCCTATGTGTGTTGATGTGTTTTGGCTAAATACAACCGAAAAGGAGAAAAGCTGAAATAGCCGAAATGACGCCATGGAACATGTTAAGATTCATTTATTATATCAAATTTGGAAGTGACTGCGATATTCTTGGACATTTCAAGGGACTGTTGACTATTTAGTCATATAAGTCCGCTTGGCACCCAATCTTTTTCAAGGAATTTTTTCATTAGAGTACTGCCTTGTTATGCATTATTTTGTATTCAAAGTATGGGTTTTGTTAGATCAGATTTAGGTGGGCGTGCTAAGCCTCAAGTGGGCGGGCCATGAAAAAACTGACTCTATGAAGACTCTTTTCTGGCTGAAAAACTGCAGATTATTGAGCTTAAATGCTCTAAAACTCCAGTCATCTTACCGAATAAGGGACACAGCGCTGGAAACAGCATGGTTCTGGCCACTAGCCTTGTTCTGTGCCCTCATCTAAGGGGGGGCAAAATCTATGAGACGGTTCATCTTTTAAAACTTCTTGGTTCTTAAAGAATACTACAAACAAAATTTATATTTATACACATTGTTGACAAGGTAATAGTGCGACTGTTAATAAACAGATTTTTTTTTAATTGGATGGATTGTTTTTTTTTTCTATAAGTTTTTTAAAGAAAATTTATTTCTATGAAATGACTTCCTGCAATGTGTCTATGATTTCCCTTTGTGAGCTCTGACAACACAGCAGTGAATGGATTACTTGACTCTTCTTCCAGGCCAGCTGTGTCCTTAGACATGTAAGTATTATCAACAGGACCAGATAAGTGTGAACACACCCCTCCACAGTGCAGAAAAAATACTCCATTATCCTGTCATGTATGGCTCTTTTCATTGCCATGTGGTCTAATTTAATTTTATCTATCCCTGTTCAGAGAACAATAGAGTGATTATTACGACATTACATACTTTTTACAATGAGAATACATACAAGTAAGCAGCACCAACAGGTCTGCCCTGGCCAATATCAGAATTTTTTGTCTCTCTACACTCACAGCTAAAAGAACATATTTTATATGTAATTTTTATTTGCATAGCACTGCCACAATAAAAAAATACTGCCAAAAAATTCTAAAAAAAAATGGTTTTCCAGGAATATTGGTTTAAACAAAAATACTCCTTTCTGATGGAAGGCTCCCTTTGAAGGAAGTAGAATTGACGTGGGAAGCTTCCAAATTAGATAATAAAATTTTCACCATCCATCATTATTAAAAATTCTGCACCATGTTTGTTATTTAGTCTGCTCCTTTAGTAGATCCATAGTGTACAGCTCGTCTCCAGGGATACAACCAGTGATGAGAGCGCCTCAGTATTGCCGCACATGCTCAGATTTCACATCTCCTGTCAGTCTCTTCTTTGCTTAGTAATCACTCACACTGACTGCTAGTGAGTATTCAACCCCAGGTCATTCTACTCCTGTCCTCTGTCTTCCTTAGTCGAACAGTTGTGAGACAAATTAAAAAGAAATCTGCAATCGGTATGTGCATATTGAGAAAATAAAATCCACGGTCGGTTTCGAGCAGGGATATGAACCTAGTGAACCCTAATGCTGAAAGGTCAAGAAGGTGGGTTAACTACTCATCTACATAGAAGCTACTCACAGCTCTATTACTTACACAGACCTTTGTTTGACTAGCCTGAACACGTTGTGGAGAAAGGCATGATGATGTCAGCCTGCTGAGTCACTTGACACGCAGTTCAAACAAATCATACACGCCCCTTTTTGTACACAGAGAAAGCTGAAGCAAGACAAGCCAGGCATAAAATGCCTTCCTATTGAAACCCATTAATCACACAAACAGTTCAGTATGTTTGTGGTTGTGGATGGGGTCCTGTCTAGAAGTAAGTCTGTCCGTGTTGCCCATAGCAACCAATCAGAGTTGAGCTTTTGTTTTTATAGAGCACTATGAGAAATGAAAGCTGAGCTCTGATTGGTTGCTATGGGCAACAAAGACAGTCTTAGGCCCTGTTCACACGGCGGATTGGGCGACGTTGTGGCCGCGGGTTCCGGTGCGGTTTCCGCAGCCAAAACCGCGCCTAGTTTATTAACATGGTTTCCTGTGGGAAACCGCGTTAATATTCACACGCCGCGGGTTTGGCCGCAGCTTCGGGGCCGCGGCCAAACCCGCGTGTGTGGGGGCAAACCCTCGGTACAAGCCGCAACCCAAACCACGCCCCACCTGCGCCGAGACCACGCCCAGCGCCCGCGCCGCAAACCCGCTTTGGGAGACGCGAGTTTGCGGCGAGGCTCGACGAGGTTCGACGAGGTTTTGGCTGTGGCAAAACCCGCGGCCAAAACCGCCGTGCGAACATGCCCTTACTGCTAGACAGTTTTCATACATAAGGCCCATAGTCTCTATACACATAGAGGGACATGTCTGAAAACTGTCTTGGTCTAAGACTTTTCTTGTTGCCAATAGCAACCAATCAGAGCTCTATATGAAATGAAAGGGGAAAGCTGATTGGTTGCTATGTGCAACAAGAAAAGTCTTAGACCTATACAGTTTTCAGACATGTCCCCCTTAGTTAATATTGAGAGCCTCTTCTTACCCACTCTGGTCACTGCCCCACAATTCCCCAATTTTTTTTTGTCTCCATCTCCACAGTGGGCATGAGTCGGCCCAAACACATAGTCTCGTCCCAGCATCAATCACCTCACCGTCTATTAGCGTCTATCAGCATCTGGTAATACAGCAACCACAAATACCATTTTGGTAGAAAACCAGACCATTTCGATGGTCATCCGTCATCTCTCACATCTGGGAAATGCTTATGTAACATGTCCCAAATATATATTCTTGTTATAAACTCTGGGCTAAACACCAAGAGTATGGCGTCCTCCCTGTTGCCATATTGCCCAGCTGCATGGTGCAACCCATCAACTGGTACGGGAGGAAATAACTCAAGTGCTTACCCAGAACATCAATTGATTACATATAAGGAAATAATAGCAGCAAAACCCTCCCGCCCAATGCACAGACATTACCCTATGGGGTCTACACAAGTTCTCATCCCACCGTCCCTCGATATCAGGTAGTCATGCAGAATTGCTCAGATGGAGACCAAATAACCATATACATGAATGTTCCTTTCTAACCTCCTATGAAGCTCCTGAAGCGGTGCCCAGATGGAGGCAAAATAACCATGTACATGAATGTTCCTATCTAACCTCCTATGAAGCTCCTGAAGCCGTGCCCACTACATCGTATATTTACTATTTTGCCATAGGCAAACTTAAACTCTATCAGTTCTCTCTCTATAAAACACTAAAACGTAACTTTTATTATGTATAAGTCTTAACCTCTATACACACTATTTAAAAACCTGATTTCTAAACTCTCAATTTATCCCTTTCTACTTCTGAAGCAATAACTTCTTTTCTATTATCAAGTCCGGTGGAACCCCACCTACCAACAGGAAAGCCTTATGTATAGTAATTTACTATCTCCAGTAAGGGATCCCAAGCCTCCTACTTGGGCAGTCATCCCTAATCTAATGGACATAAAACATACAAAGTTTCCTTATGATACCCTCTGCAGCGGGTAACACTTGTAGACAGAGGTGAGAAATCACAATTTAAAACGTCATGCCTGGTGGTTCTCTTGAGAGATTCACATTTTTTTGGAGACTATTTCACTACATCGTATGTCACCACAACTACACAAACCACATTGTATCCTTCCACCTAACAACCGCATGGTTTGGCAGCACATGCCTTCTTGAAATGATCCTGTCATTCTGAGGTGTGTTTGACGAATATCACTGCACCCATTGTTGTCAGTTATAATAACATGGTGCACGTAGATGAGGCTGGCATGGCGTGGGCGAGGTTATCTGTTGTCAGCTAGGCATGCTATTCATTGGGCTCCTGACATCATTCCTTGAACAAATAGGAGCAGAAGGAATATGGTTGACCATGGCATAGCAGTGTCAGATTTGTTAGGGTGTGGGGTTTGTCTATGGCAAAGAAGGTATCCTGATAAATGCCATGAATAAGGGTTTGAACACCCGAAACGCGTCGGCTGCTTGATGCTGGTCTCTATGGATTTTAAAGAATTGCAATAAAATAATACATTTTTAATGGAATAGGAGCTGGAGATCATTTGCAGTTTTTCAAAATCCTGATAACTACTACACACTTTGGGACGGATTTACTGTTGCAGATCAGAAAACGGTCACATAAGCCCTGTGACTTGCTCCACATTGATTATGGGTGTCCGCCACTTTTTGCACCGCACTTGGAGAGGGGCAGAGCTGACCACAGAGTCATAGCTAAAATAAAACACTGTAGGCCTCATGGATCAAACCTGTTTAACAGTAAGGCCATGTTCACACGGCTTAAAATGGGACGTATTTCAGTCCGTAATTCGCGCCGTACTGCGCAGATTACGGCTGCAATAAGTCCCAGTCATTATGGAAATCCACAGTTCTCATAGAGAACTATGGATTACGTCTCCTCTCCCTGCTCGGCGAATCCGCTGCGGGGGGGAGATAAGTGACATGTCATTTACTAGCGGCGTATACGCACCGCTAGTAATGATAGTCTATGGGCCGGCAAGGTGCCGGCCCCCCGCTCCCGCCCCCGTCCACACGGCGTAATTGCGGGGCGTAATTACACCCAGTAATTAAGCCGTGTGAACATAGCCTAAGAGTTTGTTGCCTATAGCAACCAATCAGGGGTCAGCTTTCGATTTTTAAACTGCTCTGGATAAATGAAAGCTGAGTGCTGATTGGTTGCCATGGGCAACACAGGCCGTTTTACAGTCAGATTTGATAAACGGGGCCCAGTTTGTTGCAATTGCGGCAATATTTTGGTGTAAAGTAAGCCAATAAGTAGTATAAAGCTAGACAACAGTATCTGAAGATGTAGCAAATGTATTAAACACAGGCCTGGGGCAAGGTATTCTGGTGCTCTAGGCAAATAAGACATGTAGCACCCCCCCCCATGTAAAATTCAGCCCACTCCATACCTCCTTGCACCCTTCGTCCTGCCTGGGATGAAGGTGCCCTAGGCGGTCACCGACCTTCGCCTACCCATCATCCCGGCCCTGATTATACAGCATACAGAACGGTGATAAATATGACTTATTCCTAGACTGCCCAGTCTCAGTTTACACTGAAAATTGGGCACATGGGCCCAGGTATTATTGATGTTTTATGCATAGTTTCCAACTTTCGAAAATGAAAAAGCAGGAGAATCTAGTGGGCGGCGCGCGTAGCGCGCTGTGGTAAAAATTTGCATGGACACGCCCATCTTGTTGGTATGCCACGCCCCTTCAAAAAGCCACACCCACTCCACCTAACTGCATAACGGCTTTGGAAGAAAGCCAGGTAGATGCCCTTATAGCCAGGTAGTAGCCCCCCATAACCAGGTAGTGCCCCTTACAGGCCGGTAGATGCCCCCTTGTAGCCAAGTAGATGCCCCCTCTGTAGCCAGGTAGAGCCAAATTTGTAGCCAGTAGATGCCCCCCTTTTTTAGCCAGGTAGGTGCCCCCCATTGTTAGCCAGGTAGGTGCCCCCCATTGTTAGCCAGGTAGGTGCCCCCATTGTTAGCCAGGTAGGTGCCCCCATTGTCAGCCAGGTAGGTGCCCCCATCTGTTTGCCAGGTAGTGCCCCTTCTGTTGCCAGGTAGTGCCCCTTCTGTTGCCAGGTAGTGCCCCCATCTGTTAGCCAGGTAGTGCCCCCATCTGTTAGCCAGGTAGTGCCCCCATCTTTTTGCCAGGTAGTGCCCCCTTCTGTTCGCCAGGTAGTGCCCCCCTCTGTTAGCCAGGTAGTGCCCCCTCTGTTGCCAGGTAGTGCCCCCTCTGTTGCCAGGTAGTGTCCCCTCTGTTGCCAGGTAGTGCCCCCTCTGTTGCCAGGTAGTGCCCCCATCTGTTGCCAGGTAGTGCCCCCTTTGTTGCCTGGTAGTGCCCCCTCTATTGCCAGGTAGATGTCCCCTCTGTTGCCAGGTAGTGCCCCCTCTGTTGCCAGGTAGTGCCCCCTTTGTTGCCAGGTAGTGCCCCCTCTGGCGCCAGGTAGTTGCCCCCTCTGTTCGCCAGGTCGAGCCCCCTCACGCTAATAAAAAGCTAATAATTAAATCCACTGACCTTACCAGGTTCCTGCAGCGTGGCCAGCCCCTGCCCGATCTTTTCAGCGCGCAGGGGAAGTGAGAGCAGCCGCGCGTCACTCCCCTGCAGCCGCGCGTCACTTCCCCCGCGCCGCTGACCGTATGTGCGGCGCACACACCGGCGCCGTACATACAGGGGGAGGAGGAGGAGGGAGCGATCCCTCCTCCCTCCTCCCCGCACAGTGAGACCGCGGGGGGTGAGCGGCCGCTGCACCCGCTGCACCCGCCTGTGGGAGCGTCCCGCTGCGCAAGAGTAGCGCACCAGCGCTACTCTTGCGCCGGGGGTAATTTAAAGGACCCCGCCGCCTGCAGGCGGCGGGAGGAATGCCAATTTCCCCCCGGGAGGGCGGGAGGGGACCCCAAATAGCGGGACCCCCCCACCAAAAACGGGAGAGTTGGCATGTATGGTTTTATGTTGTGCCAGGGAGTTTTACCCAGGACAGTGGTCGAGTCTTGTGAGCAAGGTCCCCAGGAAGAGATAGGCCTGGAATAAAACATGTCCATAGACCCGGTGTAACATGGCATTGTGTCCAGGACATTAACATGATTGTAGCTAAGGTGGTTAGCAATCAGCACGAGGAATGAATGTTATTTATGGATATGATATTACATGATATATATTTTCATATATATTTTTGTTACATTTTATAAAATTATTGTCAACATTGTGCTGCGGTGGTCTTTCCTCACAGAAAAGAAGTAACCTGTGTTTTTTTTTTTTTGTGGGGACGGGGACGGGGTTGGGGGGGGGGGGTATGGTAGGGAGGTGGATATGGGCACGGCTTGTAATTTTCTATTCCTTGTCACGTACAGTAAAAGCAATCAGAAGGCTACCAATAAATAGTAGGTAAGCCTTACCTAAAAAGTGGCTTACAAAGGAATTGCAAATTAAAAAATGCAGCCTATAATGGAAGGAAAGGCATTATATTCTATGTCACAAACTGTCAAGATGCTGCAAAGCTTACACTTAGGCCATGACCCACAGAAGAACATTACAGCAGTACACATCATGTATCCACTACTGGTGGGTTTACAAGCCAGCATATCCAGTAGCTGCTTTATGATTCTGTACGCGTGACACAACACAGGCCCATCCCTCCAGCAATTTGGCAACACAGGTGTAATTGTAACTATAGGACTTGCATTCTTCTACAAAATAACTTAACAAGAATGAGCATGTTGGTATGAAGTCAGTATCAGAACATGTATCTTTCGGCATTGACACCCAAAAATGGATATATATTTAGCACCGATGACAAATGTAACCTGCTTGTGCTATCTTATTTATTTCTACATGAATCCATATAATCAATTTATTTGTAATAGGTAAAGATGAGGCTATTGTGTAACATATACACCCTGCTGGAACATAGACCCCATGGCTGCCCAGGCAGGACCTGGGGCAACATGTATGTAACCCCGTTCACTCAATTTATAACCAGGCGCACTCCAATATCAGGCGCATTTAGAGCGCCCGCGGCATTTTGAAAAGCTCTTTTATTATCAGGGGACATGCTGAAGGCATGTTGCTCTACAACCATACAAAACTACACATTTATGACAGATTATCGGCAAATCCGGGCGCATTACTGCTGGAACAGGTAGACCACTTTAAAAGTGGTTTACCTGAGCCAGAATTGATGCTTTGTAGCTAAGAAGCACTAAATCTACGACCACAGTAGAATAGGTTCATAGATTCAGGCGCATTTTACGCTAATAATGCATGCAACAAAAATGGCGCCTGGGTGCCGAAAATGATACATATCACCCCTAGTGCCTATATTTCATCCATGGACTAGAAATGGAAATTTAACAAAACTGGGGCAAAAAAATGGAAGAGCTGTAATCTTGTTGTCATTGGTTGTGGTTGTCAATTCTTTTTTGCTCCAATTTTCTTTTCACCGCTTTAGAGAAATCTTCTCCTGTATATCAAAACTGATCTTTGGAGCTACAAAACTCCCCCCCAGCAGGGGTTACAAAAATATCAGGGTTAACAATATCAGACTCTCATATGGGGTTCCTCACATTGGTTGTTTTATGTCCCTTTCTCTCCAACCCTATATACACCCACATCTCTACCAACTCCATCCTCTCCAAATGTGTCATTGTGGCTCATCACCTTAGCACTTCTCTATAGTAATGTTTCCTCACCTGTCATTTAGTATTTGCCGTCTTGAACCAGCAACATCCCACCATTGGTAAAGTCTATTTTTATATGACAGGGCACTCTCCAATGACTCATCAAACTCCACGAAGAGAATTTCTCCAGTAGTACAAAAAGAGCATTTTTTTGTAGTTCTTAGATAGTGCCAACCTGCCATGCAACCTATGCGGCCATCTATTCTGCTTAACCACACCCTGCCCCTGCTTGTCTTGGATTTATTGTTCAGATGGTCCCTCCAAAGATGTGACCCTTCATATTTATTCTTGGAGGCCAAATTTTTTTGGGGGATTATATTATGTTCATTTTAGTTAATATGGATAGCAAAGTGTCAGCTGTACTGCAAACTCCCATACAAGTGAAGGAGGAGAGTTTCACATGAACCGCCAAAGCTCTGTTCTACTGTGGCCTAAACAGACGTAGGTCAGGCTGTTGAAACCAAAAGATTGGGATACCCCAGGCAGCAACAATTTAATTAACAGTCAGTTTATTAAGCATTTTAACATATTGCTCACAATAAACAATTCAATCTAAAAAGAGTATAGATATGCACAGTCGGGTCATATTATTATGAGCACCAGCTAATGTCCAGAGTACTTGTCATGTGCAGCACTAATAAAAGCTAGACAGCTGGGAGTGACTCAGTAAAGTTCTGGTAGGTTGTCACAGGTATGTGGAGCCATGCTGACTGCATCCCACAGCTGCTGGAGGGTGCGTGGGGGATCAAGATGGTCCTATAGATGCTCAGTTGGGTTCAAGTCCGGGGAATTAGGGGGCCAGTGCAGGATTTGGAAGTCTTGGTCATGCCCTTCCAAACAGTGTCCGATACTTCTAGGTGTATTATAGAATTGTCTTGCTCGAAGATCCTTTCTGCCCCAGGAAGGAAAAATGGGTGTACAAACGGAAATACAGATGATTGGGCGCAGAGAATGCCACAAAAACATTCCCAAGGCCATAATGCTGCCATCACCAGTTTGTGTTCTTTCAGCAACAGTTGCAGGGTATTTGTTATCTGATGTTTTTTGCCTGACATCTATTTGATGCACCAGAAAACACTAGCAGTGGTCCAATTCAACACTGCTGTGAAAATAGAAGTCTTTTCTGGAGATGCAACTTTGTTAGCAGAGGTGTAGTGAAATCTGTCTGCTTCAGTGCTCTATATGCAGTAGAGTTTATTGAACTGTTGTTTTAGACACATGTCTAGTAGCCCCCTACTTCATGTTAGCATATACCACAATTTCTCAATAATTAGGTCAGTATAGCTATCACAAATCACTACATAAAACAAATATTGACTAAAAGGAATTACCTTTATTAAATATTAAATAAAAAGTGATAATATTTAAAAACACACCAATTAGTAACTGATCAGGGTTACACAAAATCCAATAAAACAGTTTTGGATCGGTACAGATTTCATTAAAATAAAACAAAACGTAATATTATGTTAAGACTGTTCGTGATATCCACTTATCAAACCATGTTCAATAGTATGGGGTAATTGTAATAGGGTAATCTAAATCAAGTGACACAAAATACACATCCCAAACACATATGTTAAACTATTAACCCATAGAAACGATGAACAATCTAACCCAATCTCATATACATGTAATGGCTGCCGTGTTTGAACACAATCTCGCCGCGAGTTTCAAGTAGGCTTCCTCTGGGGACCTGATTTTAGCAGTGGACTACCTCACTGTAGCGTCGGTCAACCCTCGTTCACCCCTTACATTAATGGCATGTAGTGCTTTTCAATTTATACATTGCTTATTTGCAATGACGGTCTTTTTTTCCTATCATGTGACACTTTCACCACAGAAGCCCATTAATGGTTCTCAGACTGTGCAGTTTCAGAAATACTACAACACTTGGCCTGAAAGCCAAAAATCGTCCTGCTAATAAATTTCTCCCTTTGCCCATAGGATCTGAAGATTGTGGTTTTAATGGTTTTAATGGTTTTAATGGGACACTTTAAGACGCAGAGGGAGAGAAAGGAGTGGGAATTTAAATTAATGCAAAAATTTCAGACTCTGCAAAATGGGTTAAATATCCATGCTAGCTTTATGTCAAACTATATGTGAACTGTGATGGCCACAAATTACACGTGATGGCTGTGAGATAAGACGGCAGATTTACTGACCCCTCTGTCATGCCTCACAAGTTTCCAGATAGTTAATTGTTTGACCTGTTGTAAATGACTTGTTTGCTTATATTGCATTTTGTTATGTTTAAGAATTCTAAGATCCTTTGAAGGTCCATGTCTTGTGTGTATAAAAAGCCTGTGAATTTTCAATTTCTTGTATATCATCATGTCTGAAGAAGGGAGCTAGTTCTCTCGAAAGCTCACCATCAAATATACTCAGTTAGCCTCTAAAAGGTATCGCCTGATTTCTTCACTCTTCTATCCTTTTGCCCATGACAGCAACATGGGATATATGCTGTATATTTGTTCAGACAGTCTATCACATACCAGGTTCGAGGGGTCATAATAATGTGACTCGACTATATCTGTGTGTGTGTGTATATATATGAGATACTTTGAGCTTTATGAAGATTGTTGCTAATGTGATAGCCTTGCAAGACTAAACATGTTATAAGGATCGCATTACATATTTACAGAGCATGTTAGGTTTCTGGGGAGATTAGCATTTAGGAAGAGATAATTACATTTAATTATAAATTGGGCAGATACTTATTTAATTGAGTGGCATAAATTGTCCCAAATCCTTTAATACACTTTGCACCTTGTTCAAGACTGGTCGGTAGAGACATGCTTCAGTTTTTAGACAGAGTATTCCTAGCAACCAGTGTGTCAGACATGAGCCAGATGCAGTGTCGGACTGGGGGGTCTGGGGCCCACAGGGGAGTTGATCTGGGGGGGCCCACCCTACTGTACATGAAAATATTACCGGCCTCTCGGACATAAACGCGCCCATTTTACCACATAATACAGTGTGCAAAACAGAACTGTATTGTGTAGTACAATAGCGAGAGTCACATATCTGTCTGTCTCACATATCTGTCAGTCTAACATATAGACACGGGGCTAAGTAGCTCCATCCATATCCCCCTCCACCCACATACAATATCCCCCTCCACCCACATACACTATCCCCCTCCACCCACATACAATATCCCCCTCCACCCACATACAATATCCCCCTCCACCCGCATACAATATTCCCCTCCACCCACATACAATATCCCCCTCTACCCACATACAATATCCCCCTCCACCCACATCCAATATCCCCCTCCACCCACATACAATATCCCCCTCCACCCACATACAATATCCCCTCCACCCAAATACATTTTCCCCTCCACCCACATACAATATCCCCCCTCCACCCACATACAATATCCCCTCCACCCACATACAATATCCCCCTCCACCCACATACAATATCCCCCTCCACCCACATACAATATCTCCCTCCACCCACATACAATATCCCCTCCACCCACCATACAATATCCCCCTCCGCCCACATACAATATCCCCCTCCACCACATACACTATCCCCCTCCACTCACAACCATTATCCCCCTCCGCCCACATACAATTATCCCCTCCACCCACAAACAATATCCCCCTCCACCCATC
>JAODAL010046760.1:0-30598 GCA_025379985.1 Phyllomedusa bahiana
ACAAGCCCCAATTGCTGTTGCGCCGCTCCCCAAAACGCGCAAGGACGCCCTCTTCCTACGAGGGAAAAGCCCTTGCCTCAGGCCCCCAAGTGCGGTCGGCTACATCATCATCTATTTGTGTTTCATCGTACTGCTGTCCTCATCCCCGGGTCTTGTTATGCAGGGGCTGACCCCTCACAACATGACCTCCCATCCCACTCTCAACATCTATACTTGCCGCCTACTGCAAGAAGCAGGGGATATTGGCCCCATTTTTCGCTGCCAAGTAGCTGCTGACTGCCCTCCTCAAATTGTTCATCCTCGCGATATAGTGGCGCGGAGCCCAGACCACATAGTAATTCTCTGGCTGGGGGAACCGGAGGGGGACAGAGGGGGGTTTTAGGACAGTGAGGGCCGCTGACCCCCTCTCGGGCCATGCCAACTAAGGTTGTGTCTGACGTTCCCACCGACTCTTGACGGGGGTTTGTCAATGTCAACTGGGGGGATGTGGATGACCTAGTCAACCAATCAAGAACCCTTGGGGTTGCTAGTCAGTACACGGCCGCTAGATGACAGCGGCAGTTGTGGCCTCACCGAGTGACCCCTGCTGCGACGTCCCCTTGCTTTTCTGCGACCTGGCCTGGAATGTTTGTGCCTCTCCCACTCCAGGTAAGAGCCTGCCACCTCTCTGTCTGAAAATACTGTTTGTTCTAACATGTACAGAAAACCTGTTTGATGAAGAAATCTGTATATGATAAGTACACCACCCCTGTATTTGACGCCAAATGACCAGTAACAAGCTTGGGTAACCCTTTGGGATATAAATTGCGCTCCACAAATGACCGGGAAAAATTTACTTGTATGTTTTCGTTTAAAAACACTGTGTTTTTTACTAAAGTAAAAGCACAAACAGGCTTAATTAACCTTCGGATATGAATTATGCTACAGAATTTTTTTTGTGCGGTGGAAAACAAAGTTTCTTTTACTGAGTACAACTGCAGAACAACGCTTAATTAACCCCTGGATGTAAATTGCGCAAAAGAATTGAGCAACCACAAACTACTAGCTTTGTATCGTGTTACAATTGCGTTTTTTCTACGCCACAAAACCCAAGAGATAAATTGTAATTAACCTTTGTTGTGAAATGGGCCCTACAGGAAAAATGTATATATTTTGGCGGTGAAAATGACGGTTTCGGAGTCACCACAGCTGAAAAACAACGCTTAATTAACCCCTGGAGTAAATTGCCCCAAAGAATTGAGGCACCACAAACTATAGCTTTGTAGCGTGTTTACAATGCGGTGTTTTTTACGCCACACAACAAGAGATAAAAATTGTAATTAACCTTTGCTTGTAAAATTATGCTAACAGGAAAAATTTATATATTTTGGGCGTTGAAAATGACGGTTTCTTGGGATCACACAAGCTGAAAAACAACGCTTAATTAACCTCGGATGTAAATTGCACCAAACAATTGACCCACCACAAACTAGTAGCTTTTGTAGCGTGTTACAAATGCGGTGTTTTTACGCCACACAACAAGAGACAAAATTGTAATTAACCTTTGCTTGTGAATTTAAATGCTACAGGAAAAATTTATATATTTGGCGTTGAAAATGACGGTTTTTTGGGGATCAACACAGCTGAATAGCAACGCTTAATAACCCCTGGATTGTAAATTGCCCAAAGAATTGAGCAGCCAAAATGAAGGGGTATTTGTATTGTAAAAACGCTGTTTTCTTTAAATGAATACAACATGAACTAGCTTAGATCCCCCATGGATATTAAAAGTGCTGTGAGCAGATAGGATTTAAATGTATATGCAGCTGCAGTGGACGCACACTGGATTCAGATCCAATACCCAAAAAATCAGAAATAGAACTAAGAGAAGCAGTCTCTGAGACAAGCTAAGACACCCCACAAAAAACGCTGTATAAAAATCAGTTCTTCAGTAATAATCAGCCCGCGGCAGCACCTTCCCTGATCAGTACAGTGAGAGCGTATGAGCTCCCAGCGTCGCGCTCGGACTTATATAGTGCGGTGACGTCACAGAATCCCGCCGGTCTCTGATTAGCTTAATCTCTGCACATGTCATGCAGGCTATGCCCTTCTTCCTCACAGAGTGCTTTGCCCCATGTAGCGGCATGTGCTCGCAGCCATTTTATCAATCAAAAGCACACTTCGTTACCCGAAGTCCCCCAAACTTCGACTTCGTTCAGAACCGAAGTTTTCCTGAAATTCTAAACGAATTCCACTTCGTTAGAATCAATTCGCCCATCTCTATGAAAGACCACTCTGCCAGGAATAAGCCATTGCTCCAAAAGAAACATATAAAAGCCAAGATGCAGACAGGAACAAAGACCTAAATTTTTGGAGGCATATCCTGTAGTCTAACAAAACTAAAATTTAACTGTTTGGCCATAATTAGACAACATGTATATAAAAGGAAACACACAGCTCCACTCACCAGCCTCTATGCATATGACTTCCAAAAATCTTTGACCTGGTATGGGATATGTATGCGCCTTTTCATGCTTTGTCAGTCGACCATAGATCCGGCTGCACTCTCCCTCCGGGATCCTAGTCTGCAAACTTCCCGGCTTGACGTACATTACTCACACTGCACCTGTCCGTGCATTATGCGATAGCTGCATCTGCGCATGAGAGCCGTTGTTCCGCTATCAGCTGTCTCAGAATACTTTAATAAAGTCCTGGAAATGACTTGCGGCTCCAGCGTTAGTATAAAAACACAGCTTTATTAGAATTAAACGTATGCAAAAATGAGATACACACAAGATGCGTGCTCTAAGGCTATGCGTTTCTAGCCTATAGTGGCTCTTTGTCACGGCCCCTCCCCACACACACCTTGGTTCAAACCAAGCATCTTCTAGTATGCTGACAAACCACTTTACATTTAAAGCCGATATAAATTACCACCTATTTCTAAAGTATCCTACCTTATCTTAATATATACATCAAATCATTGCGTAGTTCAGCCCATAAGGTATTCTTGTGTTTAAATTTAAAAAACAATATGCTTCCCGAATTTATACTTTCTGATTCCAATCCCCCCTCTAAGAGGTTTATTAACTGTTTCTATTCCATAACATGTAAAATATTGCAGATCTCCTTGATGTTCTTCAACAAAATGCCTTACTGCCCCCGATTTATGAATATGGTTGTTTTCTATCCCTGTCATATGTTCCATGATACGTGTTTTTATTTTTCTTATGGTACAACCTATATAGGTTTTCCTACATGCTATGCATTCAATTGCGTATATTGCATGGTGTGTATTACTGTTCAAAAAACTCTGTATATTATAATTTCTTGTATTATCTGCCTTAGTCAATTTGTTTCTTTTAATCTTATATTGACATACTGTGCATCTTTTTTCCCACATTGGAACAAACCCTTTTGGGATAACCATATTTTGCCTTTATTTTGTTCTATGTACATGTTTTGGGATATATAACTTGCTATTGTTCTGCCTTTATGAGGTGCACTTTGTATTCCCTCATCCAAGATTTTTGATAGCATGGATCTTGCCTCAAAATTGGTAATCATCGATTAAATATATGCCTGATTTTATAAAAATCTTTGCTATATGCAGTGACAAACGGGGCAGCATTACTATTCAATCTTTTTTTATCCACATTATTATTTTGCAATAACAGATTCTCGCGTGTTTTATTTGATACTGTCTTCTCTGCTCTATCCAACATCCACTCTGAATAATCCCTTTCTTTAAATTTTACTCTCATTTAATTTTTTTCTTCCTCATAATCCTGTTTCCTAGTCCATGTCCTTTTAGCACGGGTATATTCGCCTACTGGTATGGCTTTGATAACATGATGTGGATGACAACTGGTTGCTCTCAACACATTATTTCCTGCATTAGGTTTGGTAAAAAGAGTAGTAACTACTTTCTGTTGAATTAAATCCCCTTTAAGTTGTATATCCAAAAAATTGATTTGATGTTTTTTATATGATATGTAAATTTTAAGTTTTAGGGATTAATATTGATATGTGATACAAATTTTTGGACGGAAGGTACATCCCCTTTCCATACTATCAGAATATCGTCTATGTACCTTCCGTAGCATCTGATAGTATGGAAATGGGGGGAGTGGGGATTGGAAACAGAAGGTAAAAATTCAGGAAGTATACTGGATTTTAAATTTAAACACAAAAATACCTTATTGGCTAAATCTGCACAATGATTTGATGTATATATATATATATTAAGATAAGGTAGCATATGTTAGAAATGGGTGGTAATTTATATTGGCTTTAAATGTAAAGTGGTTTGTCGGTATAGTAGAAGATGATTGGTTTTAAGATTGCTTTTAAAGAACCAAGGTGTGTGTGGGGAGGGGCCATGACAAAGAGCCACTATAGGCTAGAAATGCGTAGCCCAAAAGCATGCATCTTCTGTGGATCTTATTTTTGCATACGTTTAATTCTAATAAAGCTGTGTTTTTATACCAACACTGAAGCCACAAGTCTTTTCCAGGACTTTATTCTGTTTGGCCATATTTTTTTTTCTTTCTTTCTTTCTTTATTTATTAAAACTAAATCTTTATTTATTCTGTTTGGCCATAATGACCATCGTTACATTTGGAGGAAAAAGGGAGAGGCTTGGAAGCCCAAGAACACCATCCCACTGTGAAACACGGGGGTGACAGCATCATGTTGTGGGGTTGTTTTGCTGCAGGAGGGACTAGTGCACTTCACAAAATAGATGGCATCATGAGGAAAGAAGATTATGTGGCAATACTGAAGCAACATCTCAAGACATCAGCCAGGAAGTTAAAGCTTTAGCAGAAATGGGTATTCCAAATGGACAATAACCCGAAGCATACTGCCAAACTGGTTACAAAGTGACTTAAAGACAACCAAGTCAATGTTTTGGAGTGGCCATCACAAAGCCCTGATCTCAATCCTACTGAAAATGTATGGGCAAAGCTGAAAGGGCAGGTGCGAGCAAGGCAACCTACAAACATGGCTCAGTTACACCAGTTATGTAATGAGGAATGGGCCAAAATTCCTACCAACTATCGTGAGAAGCTTGTGGAAGGATATCCAAAACATTTGACCCAAGTCATTAAGTTTAGGCAATTACCAAATACTATGAAGGATGAAAACTTTTATTTGTAAAAAGTAATAAAAATGCTTTAAAAAATTCTCTCTATCTCTCTCTTTTTATTATTCTGGCTTTTTGCAAATGTAAATAATTTGGAATCCTAATTAACTTAAAATGGGTAAGGTTTTTTTCTAAATTAGGGTCAGTAGGAAAAAACATGCATATGTGTCTTTTTATAGTGTAAGTGGGTAGGAATACCAAAAAATAACAAACTAGAACAGCTAAACGCTGAGCAGCAACAACTAAAAGCTCCAACAAACTGGCAAGGAAGTGGGGGAGGAGCTCTTGAATAGATAGGAGTCCCATACCAG
Organism: Phyllomedusa bahiana; assembly: GCA_025379985.1. Lineage (NCBI taxonomy): Eukaryota > Metazoa > Chordata > Amphibia > Anura > Hylidae > Phyllomedusa > Phyllomedusa bahiana. The sequence continues at coordinate 5,437 of JAODAL010046760.1, forward strand.
TGACTCTGGGAAATCTGGGTGGACATATAGAGCATTCGTAGGCAGGAAGTCAACAGGAGGAATGGACTGGGAGCTGTGCATGTGAGATGACAGCGGGATGGCTGCAATAGTAAGAAAGTATAGGGGCACTCTTGTGGCTGCAAGCACCCGCAGCAGCTTGAGCTGTGACAGATACTTTGTATTCTTTAAGCAGGGAGTCTGGTGTTTGTATTTTTAGGGGGTCTAAAGACTGTACATATTTATATCTCTGTATACATGTAAATCTCTGAATATATCTCTAGAAGTTTAGGGCAATAATGGGAAACTGTATTAATTGGTCTATACTTGTTTAGGGACTACAAAAAAGGCAAAGGATAGACTCTTTATCAAAGGTAGAAATGAAGTAGTCCTGCTTATATTTCCAAATTCATATTACATACATAAATTAAATCCCTAAGGAAGCTGGTTATGCATCTGTGATACACATTGTATATATCTCAGTACTCCATCCTTGTTCCTGGATCCTCATATTTTGTGATTTGTATTGGTGTTCATACTTTGCTCCCTAATATGTATGGGTTATTTTTAGTCTTGACATTGAGCTTTTATTCTTTTTCTTCTGGATGAGCCTATAGGCCTAAATACATTAGATTTAAGCTCTCTAGTTTATAGTTTCTATGTTCTATAAATCACATTATAAGGTCTCCTTATTGATGGCTTATTGTTACAACATTTATTGTGTGATGGAGTATTTTTAGCATTCAAGTATAATATCTACTTTGGCTTCACTATTTTAACGTATCTTAATTCATGGATTGATATAATTGCCGATGATTAAGTCATTTTAATAACTGGAGGGAATATAAATATATTGTTGTTTTTCATGATTTTGTTACTGTTGTATGTACAATTTGTCCTAATCCCTTTCTTATACTGTACTTGTTAAGGGGTTCTGGTGTATGATCTGTGTGCATTTAATTATGTTGGTAAAAGACAGGCTACATGGCCAGTCTTTCCGGTGGGGGTAAGGTTTGACTTGCTATGAAAAAATATGAGATTAAAGGTGCCCTGTCACAAATTGGCCCCAAAATATATTGGTCCTTATCCAATTGTACAGGCTGTCAATCATGTCACTTTTGCCTACGCCTACCTCTGACCTTTCGGATCCATAATGTATTCCATAAGTCTCTTCTCAAAAAAATACATATCTCTGGTCAGTGCCTGAAAAGAACCTCCACCTCCAGTCCAGGTGAAGCGAGATCTGGAATTTGAAGTGGTAAGGGAAAATTATGTATTCCATTAGGGTCAGGAATGATCTTCAATAGTTAGTCCATTGTAAGGATATGGTCTGGTGGAACAAACCTGGGTTCTAGCCTCATCCGTACATGCTAACCGACTGGTGAGGGCATTTCTTTCAAAATTCCTGGATAAGGAATTAGACCTGGTCTTAGACCTAAGGTCTTAGACCTAAGGGTCCAGTGGTCCATCCTAAAAGGGGGGTACTGTCAGTGATATGTACCTGTCCCTTTAAGAGATACCTATCTGTTTGAGCCTCAGCCTGGGTTTAGAACAAAGTCTCAGGGGTTAAGTGCCTGAATCCAATCCCTGGCTGTTTCCTTGCTCCAGTGCCTGTGATTGCTCTTGTGTCCTGAACATACGAATTTTCAAATTTGCAATATATTTGTGTTTCTCTGGGTCTGGACCTTGGCTCAATTCTTGGTTACTCTTCTACTGTCTGATTTAGTACTGTGTTCTCTCATGGTTTGACCTCAGCTCGCTTGACATCGCCTATCTATTTGTTTCTGTTTGTCCGATCCCTGTTTGTCCGTTATCTGTCTTCTCCCTGTTTTAGCCAGCGTTTGTTCAGGATAAGGTTCCAGTACAGGGTTGTAGTGAAGGAAGGCAGGTGACAGCACAAAGATGGCAAATCCCAGTATACGATAAAATCCAGCTTTTATTGCATAATCTTTAAAAGCAGCAACACCCAAAGTCGTGGTGAACCCGTTTGGGGTGCAGCAACCCCTTACTTGCTATGAGAAAGGGGGTTTTCTGCACCAAACGCTTAGCACGCACAGATTTTGGGGTGTTGCTGCTGAAAAAAAGATTATGCAATAAAAGCGGGATTTTATGATATGGGAAAATTTGCCATCTTTTGCTGTATGCTCCTTCCTAAAAAGCAAAACGTCCCCTTTGGTTTTTACGTGCACGATGGCCCCCAGACTGACTTATACTACATGGTGAGCTGGCTTCTACTCTTTCTGTACCGTCCGTAGGGGTTGCCTTTTGGGGGTCAGTTGTCTGCTTGGGGCGGATGACCCAGAAAAAAAAATTTGGGGCATCATTCACAACAGTCTTCTCCAACTTGAATGTGTGACAAAATCAGTACACTATCTTCAAATGCTGTATGTACATACAATACAATATGTACATAAAATATATGTACATACTGGGTAACAATGTTTTGAACTTTTGACTTTCAGGCTCCATATCTTACCATTCACTACAGCTCTGAATGTGATACTACCATAATTTAAAGACAATCATCTTGGCTATCTCATACATAAATTTGACTTGCAACTATTTTGCATATGCTTAGTTATGCAGATTCTTGTCATGTAGCTGCATTGTCACTGTTTTGCTCCTGGTGGAACAATATTTTTCTTTTTGTATACTACATATTACAAAGTGTTCTCACATTCTCTAATAGATCAGTGTATTGTTAGGTTTAGTTTGAATCAGCCATAAAGAAGATTTCCTGAGAAAAGATTAACCGCATCATCCAGCTCATCAATAATGAGCTATTGGCCAAGAAAATTGCAGAACTGTATTATAAGAGTGCCGTGACAGCTGAAAGAATATGAAATGATGTCCGTCCTTTCATCCAAGAAGTGAACATCCAGGCAAAATATCGGCGTCAACAAGTTGACTCATCACGAGGTCTATCAGTTTTGGCTTGACAAACACGGCAGTGGAGGTGGCTCTTATGCTTCATAATCGTGAGGTGACAGATGTCCATGCAAACATCATGTGACATGCATTACACAAGTCTGGAATGATGGCCCCAAAAAAAGGTGAAGATGCCTCAACTTCAATATAACTATAAGAAGCGTCTGCTCAAGTGTACAAAAAAGTATGAAAAGTGGACGGTAGAAATCTACAAATTAGTAGTTTGAAGTGATGAGACGAAATTCATTAGACTGGGCTGAGCTGAGCTACATGTGAGTATCATACAACATGAGTTACTTCGTACACTCGAGTACAATGGATATTAACCCCTTACCACTGCAGCCAATTTGGGCCTTTCTGACAGAGCCCCATTTTTAAAATCTGACATGTGTCACTTTATGTGAGTATAACTTTTTGACACTTTTACCTATCCATTTGATTGAGAGATATTTTTCTCGTGACAAATTGTGCTTTAAGTTAGTTAGAAATTTGTGTCCAAACAATCCTTTTTTATTTGTAAAAGATATTAAAATATTGTGGAAAATTTTAAAAATTGCCATTTTAAAACTTCAAAAATCTCTGCGTGTAAGACATATAGTTATTCCACTCAAAATAGTTTATAACTACCATCTACCATATGTCCACTGTAGGTTGGCATCGTTATTTAAATGTCTTTTATTTTTTTTTTACAAAATTAAGGGGCTTAGAAATTTAGTAGTCATTTTTCACATTTTTAAAAAAATTTGGAATATACATTTTTTAGGGACTAGTCCAGATCTGACGTGGCTTTGAGGGGCCTGCATGTTAGATACCCCCATAAATGACTCCATCTAAGAAACCACACATCTTAAAGTACTAACAACAGTGTTTTGGAAGTTTGTTAACCCTTTAGGTATTTCATAGAAATTATAGCAAAGTGGAGTTGAAATTTTTTTGCTGCTTTTCAATATTTATCCATTAATCACTCGAACACTTATCGATGTGACAATGGAAATGCAACTCAACATTGGTTCCTCCAATTCTACCGTTTTAGAGATATCCCATATGTGGCCTTAGTTTGCTATTTGTCTCAACCACAAGCCTCATAGTAGGAGAAGCACCTACCGGACATTGGGGGTCTAATTTTCAATACGATTTTATTTAGCTCCCTCCTTCTGTCTGTGCATTAGCTGTGGCGATTGTGATAGATCGCGACAGCTAAGATTTAATCACCCTGTGGCGGAACTCACTCCAGCCACGGGTAATGTGGCTTGAGGCCAGCGGTAATATACTTCTCGTCCCATGTCGTGATTGTGCAGGGCCCGTTTGTTATCCCGTATTTTGTGCAGGATGTACCGGTACGTCCATTTTCAGGAAGGCACCTCCCAATAGGACATACTGGTATGTCCAATGTCAGGAAGGAGTTAAAAGGGTGACATAGTGTTCCAGCAGGACAACGACCTGAAGCACATGTCAAGATTGGTGAAGAAATGGTTCAATGACAATGAAGAAGAATTGCTGGATTGACCCCCCATAGTCTCCAGATCTCAACACAGTTGAACATTTACTGTATGTGGAGAGTTGAAAAAGAAGCTGTATTCATATCTTAGTGAATTGACCAGTATGCACCAACATTGGGAACATGTAGAAGAGACCAGGGATCAGATGCGGTCGAGACATGCTTGAATTTGATCAAGAGCATGCCCGGAAGAATTCAGGCAGTATTGGAAGCTAAAGGTGGATTTACAAAATACTAACAAAATAATAAAACTTGAACATTAGATTTGTAGGAGCAGAACAGTAACAATGCAGTTACATGACAAGAATCTGCATAACTAAGTATGTGCTACATAGTTGCATGTCAAATTGACGTATGAGATAGCTAAGTCGCATGGTAGTCTCACATTAAAAGCTGTAGTAGATGGAGAGATATGGAGTCTAAGGGCCACATGTATGAAAACTGTCTAGGTCTAAAATTTACTTAGTTGCCCAAAGCAACCAACCAGAGAGCCCCTTTCATTTCATATAGTGTTCTGGAAGAATGAAAGGGGTGCTCTGATTGGTTGCTATGGGCAACAAAGTGAATTTTAGACCTAGACAGTTTTCATACATTGGGCTCTAAATGTCAAAAGTTCAAACCATTGTTACCCTTTTGCTTGGCATTGCTAAAAGGCCTTTACATGGTTACTTTTTAAGTGGCAGACTTATACAACTGAGGGTCCTTGTACAGAATTATATGTGGTTCCAGTGGTCTCCAGTATAAAGTTGAGCACACATGGGCACCCATACCTACAGGCAATTGCACATGTATTTAAATACCTGTTACTATTACTTTATGTATCTGTTATATAATAATAATAATAATAATAATAATAATAATAATAATAATAATAATAATAATAATAATAATAATAATATAATTGGTTATCAGATAAAAATAATAAACATAATAAACATCATGTATTTACTGTTTATTATAGTAAGTAAATTCATTAGTAAATTGTCACACCTCAATGCAGAATAAAAACTAAATTTGTCCAGTGATTCTACAATCCAATTTAATTCTGTAAATTATGTAACACTATATTATTGATTTTATTTCTATTAAATATTGTAATATTTGAAATGTCTATAATTGGGCGACATATTTGTTACTATATACATTACACTCTTCCACTTCTACATCTCATAGTACATACATTTTCTGCATAGTATGATCTGCATAGTCTATATCAATATAGTTTGATTTTATACAAAGGACATAATATACAATGCATGTTGGATGTGATACAGATGTAGCGAAGATGAACCTGTATCTTTACCTTTATCACTGTACAGAAAGTTTTATCAACTTTTTCAATGACTTTTGAGTTTTTAACCCCTTACCGCCGGAGCCAGTTTTGGCCTCTCTGACAGAGCCCCACTTTTGAAATCTGTCATGTGTCACTTTATGTGAGAATAACTTTTTGACACTTTAACCTATCCATGTGATTCAGAGGGGACTGTTTTCTCGTGACACATTGTGCTTTAAGATAGTAAGAAAATTTGGTCCAAAAAAATGCTTGTTTATGTGTGAAAAAATTATCCAAAAAATCGTGAAAAATTTTAAAAATGTACAATTTTAACTTCAAAAATTTCTTCATGTAAGGACAGGTATTCCTCTCAAAAATAGATAATAACTGAGCATCTACTATGTCTGCTGCAGTTTGGGCTTCATTTTTTTAAACGTCTTTTTTTTTTTTTTTAACGAATTAGGGGGCTTGAAATTTAGGTAGTTTAATTTTAAAATTTTCAACAAAATTTGCAATATACATTTTTTAGGGTCCAGGTCAGTATCTAACGTTTACTTTGATTGACTGTATGTTAAATACCCCTAAATGACCTCATCTAAGATCACTTACCCTTAAAGTATTCAAAACCGCATTTTAGGAAGTTTATTAACCATTAGGGTGTTTCACAGGAAAAAAAGCAATGTGGAAGTGAAATTTCAAATTTCACTTTTTTTGCAGATTTTCAATTTTTCTACATTATTCACAAGAAATACGTAATGTGATCAGGGATATGCAACTTAATATTGAGATTTCCCCAGATTCTGCCAGTTTTCAGAGTTATACCATATGTGGCCATAGTGCATTATTTGGCTCAACCACAAGCCTCAGAGTAGGAGGGAGCACCTACTGGACTCTGGAGTTCATTTTAATTACGATTTATTTGGGGGCCATATCAGGTTTCAGACCGCCCTAAGGTGCAAATTAACTTAAATAAACTCCTCTGAAAAAGCACCATATTGGAAAACACACCCTTAAGGAATATATTCAGGGGTGTAGTGGCATATCGACCCACATGTGTGACACAAAAAATTTTAGATCTAGGCTGTTGAAAATGAAAAAAAAAATTGTTTTTCCCAATAATCTGCAATTTTAGCTGAAAAATGTTTCATATCCTTACTAAGCATCCTGCGTAAAAAAGCACCCAAAACTTGTTACGCAATTTTTCCAAGTTTTTTTTTCGGCAATACCCTACATCGTGGGTGTAAACTGCCATTTGGGCGGCATGCAGGGGGTTCATGGGAGGTAGTGCTATTTGGCTTTTGGAACGCAGATTTTGTGGGGCCATGTCGGCATTTACAAAGCCCCTAAGTACCAGAACAGTGAAACCTTCCAGAAGTCTCCCCCATTTTGGATTCAGCATGCCTCTTAGATCTTCTTTCTAGGGGTGTCATTGTACATTTGGTCCTCAGGTGTTTCAAAGTTTTTTTTTTCTGCATTGGGCTATGAAAATGAGGGGAAAAGCAATTCTGTCATTGTTTTTGGGGCTTCATTTTTACAGCGTTCGCCGTGCAGTTTTATGACAGGTATCTTTACTATGGGTGTGGTACATTGCAATGATATAGATTTTATATAGTTTTTTTTATGTTGTATTACTTTTACACAATAGAAATTAGGTCTATAAAAAATTGCGTTTTTATGTTGTTGTTCTGTAGCCATACGTTTTCGTTTTCTGTATAGGAGCTGATTATGGGCTTGTTTTTTGTGGCTTGAGTGACGGTTTTTATAGTACCTATATGGCTTTGATCACTTTTTTATTAAGGTTTTTGTGAGTGCATTTTGATCAAAATACAGCATTCCTGGTATTGATTTTTATTTTTTAACAGCGGTCACATGACAGTATAACTGACATAACTTAGTATTTTTACTAGAGGTCGATACGATTACAGCATTACCCAATTTGTATTTTTTTTTTGTTTTATGCTTTTACAAATAAAAACACTTTTATTCAAAAAGGAAAAAACGTTTTTGCATCGCCATAGTACTGAGAGCTTAACTTTTTTATTTTTCTGTGTACGGAGCTGTGAAGGGGCCTTGGTTTTTTGCAAGAAGAGTGGACGTTTTTATGGGTATCATTTTTGGGGGGACAAGACTTTCTTGATCAGTTTTAAATCGTTTTTTGGAAGGGCAGTGTGAAGAAAATTAGCAATCCTAGTTGTGTTTTTTATTTTTATTTTTAACAGCGGCTCAACGTGCAGTATCCATGACCAGTTAGGCTTTACTCTCTGGTCGTACGATTCCAGCGATTCCCGTATTTATATTGTTTTTTTTAATTGTGAGCACTTAAAAAAAAAGTGATTTTTATTGTGTTTTATAATATTTATTCATCGCTGTTTTCTGAAGAGCATAACTTTTTTATTTTTCCATATCAGAGAAGTGTAAGGTTTTTGTTTTGCGGGATGAACTGGAGATTTAATTGGTACAAACTTTGGCGTTTATATGAGTTTTTGATCGCTTTTTTTCCATTTTTAATGTGCTGCTGGATGTACAAAAATCGCAATTCTGTGTCTGTTTTTTGTTTTTGTTTTTTTACGGCATTCACCGTACATGTTAATTAATGTGACGATTTATAGGGTGGGTGGTTACGCAAAACGGTGTATACCAATTATGGGTACTTTATTTATTTTTTATCTTTTTTGGGGCGATTGGCGTTTGTAAAGGGGAAAAGGGCGTTTCTGTGTTTTTATTATATTTTTTTGTGGGTTTTTTTTCTAAATTTTTTTTTTTTTATTTTTTTTCACTTTTGACATTTATTTTTTAACTTTTTTTCACTTTTTTCTTTTTCTTCTAAACAGCAATCTCATCTGATTGTTTGTTTAAGGATGGCAGGCCAGTGCACCGTATCGTACTAGTGTATTGGTCGCATGACAAACGCTGTCCCACCAACCATGCCCACAATGCATTGCAGGCATGGTGACGTCACTGATGCGGCGCCGACGGGAGCAGGTGGAGGGGCTCACTTCCTCCTGCCTGCGGCTTTATTATCGCAGCCATGACAGGCTGACGGTTTAATAACGCGTTAATCACCCTGCGGCGATAGATCCCTCCGGCCGGGGGTGAACTACGGCATGCGGCCAGCGTTTAATTTACCGCTAGTTCCCAGGTTGGCGGTAGGGTGGTTCGCCGAAGCCGCGTGATCACCAGGGCGTATGCATAATACATTTGCGGGAGGTCACTTCCGCTTGGGCGTATGGCATTCGCCTATTGTCGGGAAGGGGTAACTTGAAGGGGGACATGAGTCTGGCGTATTTTACCCCGGACATCTTGCACAGGCCAGGCTGGACTGACCATAGGGCAAACCGGGCATTTGACGGCGGGCCCATGGCGTCCGGGCGCAAGGGCCGGCCGGATACCGCCGAGGAGGACGGTGTTCCCCCCGGCGAGCCCCGTTAGTGCTGCACCGGTTTGTGGCGCGCTATCAGGGGGCCACAATGGTCAGCATCAGCGGACAGGACCCTGTGGCAGGGGGCGACAGGCCCCCCTCGCCACATGGCTGCACAGCCGGTTCCTGACCCAGCCATGCAGCCATCACGGCCGCCGCCTGCACCGCGCGGTGCAGGCAGCAGCCCGAAGGCTGAGCATCTGGGATATACTGATCCGTCTGTCAGCTTCCCGGAGGGCGGGGGCAGGCTCGCGATGCGATGACAGTCATCGCGCGCCTGCTCCCGCGTGCCGCCGCTTTCTCTGCAGTGGGGCACCGGCTCCAGAGTGAAGAGTAAAAGAGGGAGGGGGCGCGGGTTTCCGGGTGTGTATTACTTTTTTTTATTTTTACTTTTTACTGTCCCTGGCGCCTATAATTGAACTCTGCCTGGCTACCTATATAAAGCACCTGCCCTGGTACCTATATACAGCCCTGCCCTGGCCACCTATATACTCGGCCCTGCCCTGGCTATATTACAGCCATGCCTGGCTACCTATATTCAGCCCTGCCCTGGCGATATGGATGCCCTGCCCTGGGCTACCTATTAAAGCCCTGCCCTGGCTATATGAGGACCCTGCCCTGGCATATATGATGCCATGCCCTGGCAACCTATATGATGCCCTGCCCTGCTACCTATATGATGCCCTGCTATATGTACCCTGCCCTGGCTACCTATACCCTGCCTGGCTACCTATCTCTGCCTTGGCTATATGATCCCCTCCCCTGGCTATTTAACCCGCCCGGGCTATTGATCCCCTGCCGGGCTACCTATCCCTCCGGGTATATAAATGCCCTGCCGGCTTATGTGCCCTCCCTGGCTGCCTATACCCTGCCCGGGTGCCTATCTACTGCCCCTGTCCTGCCCCCTGTCTCCTATAAGGGGCCCCTGTCTCCCCTGTTTACGGGCCCCTCCCGCCTGCTACGTCACTGCCTGCCATTTAAATTTCTTTTTTTAAATTTTTAAATTTTTAGGGTTAAAAACATACCTGTTTGGGGAAGGATGGGAAACGTGCTAGAAGAGAGGGATCAAAGATGTTTTGTTAAAAAATTCTACGGGGGCGAGTAGTGCCCACTAGAAGGGAACTGCATGCTGTACCGGAAGCGAAAAAAATTGGGAGAGAACAAAAGGGAAGACCCATGGGGGTTTTTGGCCAGAAGGAAAAGAAAGGAAAAAAAAAAACAACCCCCCATCGAGTGAGTCTCCGGTGAGTCCCTGCTGCCGGGGGGTTTTTTTCTTTCTCTGCACCCCCTTTTTTTTACTTGTGTGTAGGGGGCTTCACACGGAGGGGGTTTTTGGTGCTTTTTTTGATGTTTTTTTTTTTTTGTGCAAAATTTGTCAGCATTAACTGCTTTGCCTTTCGACCCAAAAAAAAAAAACTCCTTTTTGAAAAACGCTTTTTAGTGTAGTTTATTTTTGAAAGTGGCGAGGTGCGAGAACAATGGGAATTTTTCAAGTGGATATTGTATGTGGGCTGCTGGGGGCTCAGTGCCAGGGCTGATTTTTATTCCCAGTCCGGCCCTGAGCACAGCCCCTTTCGCTTCACTGGAAAGCCTCCCGAACGCCATTTTCAGGCACATTAAAGAGCGCCTGCGGCACTTTGAGTGGCGTGCGGGAGATGGGTCGCAGTAGAACCGTACGAAGCTATAGATTTATAGCTTTGCTACGACAATTCTAGGTGCATTACAGCTGGAACAGGTTTACCACTTTCAAAGTGGGGTACCTGACCAGAAATGTCGTGTTGGTGCTAGAAAAAGCACTTGATTTATGCAGCTGAGCGTGGGTTCATAAATCGGTGCATTCTTGCTATTTTAATTTCGCATGAAAAATTTTGGTTTTTTAAATGCCATATTTCATACATGTGGCCCGAAAAGTCTTGCTATCTCTGTCAAGCTAAACTCTGCTGCACCCGTATTTATCTTCCTTTCCCTGGTGCAGTGTAACAGGTTTTTCAGTGTGCACAGTGTTAACTACACTCAGTATGAGCGGCACATTCCTATAATGTTGCTACATATGTTTTTCAAAATGGTAAACTATTGAAACATAGATTAATAAAACATATAATCTGAGCTAGGACTGTCTTGATTGAAAGTGATGATTTTCTTTATGAATTTGGATTCAGTTTACAATGGGTAGGAGTTTAGCCACCAGGTCCTAGTACCCAATTACATCTGATTAATTAATAAAGTGCTACCTGAATACTTTGATATAATAATAAATATAATAAAAGAAATACTGTTTTCACACTTATCCCTTGCTTCTCTTGACACAACTCTGTGTTAAAAATAACATTTTGTTTGCCTGTCACCACTATCACCACGAGGAGCTAACTGCATATGAACTTCTGCAGCTCCCAACAAACTAAGTTTAAACTGCATAAATCTGTGTGACCACAGACATTTTTTTTAAATGTAATTGGATTTTCACATGGTCAACTATTACTTACTTCTGTGTTTAAATATTGTCGTTATATACTTGATATGATACTCCCTGATGTTATTTCGATTGATCTTAGTAAGGCTATTATCAATGGAAATAACTCAAAAGCAGCGGATTAGATCCCACTGCTGCCACTAATTATTGATAAAAGGAATTTGCAGGCAGGAGATTAGATCCCACTGAGGAAACTAATTGTTAGGGCAAGGAAAGACACACACACTGAGAATGCTAAACCCCAATCTGTCTTGGTCACGTAGACAACTCTTATCTGTTTAATGCGGGTATGATCACAAGGGTATGCTACGCCACAGTTCAATCAAATTCATCCCTTACTCATGCTACAAATTGGGCAGCAAATGTATTCCACATGTTGATACAATCAGGAACACTAACATTGCTATGACTTATTGAATATGAAAACAAATACCAACATGACACACCATGAAATCGCTTGCCAGCAGATGACTTGCACCAGTTACCATAATAAAGTTCTGTAGGACAACAAACCACAGCTATTAAAGTTTTAGGCTTTACTAAGAGGATACAGTACATAAAGAATCAAAAGGAAAAAAATAAAGAACAATAGACTTCTACTGATTGGATCGGTAAGAGATCCCAATTAGGAGTGCAGCTTGAAGAAAATGTAGCAGCGGTTGTATCTCCTGTTTCTGACACCATGGGGGACATGTATGAAAATTGTCTTGGTCTAAGTCCTTATTTGTTGCCCATAACAACCAATCAGAGCTCCCCTTTTATTTCTTCAATGCACTATATGAATGGAAAGGGAAGCTCTGATTGGTTCTTCTGGGCAACAAATAAGGTCTTATACCTAGACAGTCGTCATACATGAAGTCCTATGTGTCTGCTATTTCCAAATTTTTAAAGGGATAGTCACTCCCGTTAGACCCTCCTTCTTCTTAGGTCATGGAAGGATGACTAATTATATGTAGGGAGCACTTATACAGGACATAATTCGAGTTTATGTCAAAACTCTTCATAAGAATCTTCTAGCTCAAAATTGTGACCACAATGTTTTAGTGCATGTATTCACCAAGCTAGGCATCAATCATTAATATAAAAGATTCATAATTGTAGCCAATACTCAATTCTGTGGTTTCCGAAGGCCAAACATATTTCAGTTTAATACAGGTGAAACAGCTGAATTCCCTGATCAAAATTTTTTTTTACATGGTGCATTAATAATTAATAAAAATTGGAATAGGACAGTGATAGGTCTTTAATGTAGGTATATTTTTCTTTGTCCACCAAGATACAGTATGTTTGTTCTATTCTACCATCCAGTGTCTCCCAGAGACAGTATTTTCTTTCCTATCGTTGATCTATTTTTAGTGTTGAGCGATTTTTATGACAAAGGATATGAAATCGGCTGGTTTTTATGGTGATCGAAATTTTCCATATCATGCGTTATTTAAGGTTAAAATCTGTGCATCATCTATTAAAGAGCGCGACCTTTTCGGCGGGCGTTCCTGTAATTTTGGCGGCCTGCAAATCAGATTACAGAATTAGAGCAGGGTGAGATGGTGTGGCGACGTCCATGACTGGATTTTACATGTGTATGGAGTATAGCGCATTTAGGGTGGATCAAAATCACACTATAGATCCTGTCTCAGTTTGGTACGAGGTTGTAAAGAGATACAGCGTTTCATGGTTCAGCCTAGTCTTATACCGTAGATCTCTCAAGCGGTTTCATCATAGGGGGATAGGACCTAAATTCTTGTGACTGCGCTCTAGCACTGTGGCCAAAACATGCTTCAGCGTATAAGAATTAGTCTTATTTATGCACAGTGAATACCTCTACTATTAGCTGTTGCATCATTGCCAATTTAGGTTTAGATTAGAGATTTGAACATTTTATGTTGTTAGCTATGAGAATTTTAAAGCTATGCATCTACCGCTGTAAAATTCACATATGTTGAATGGGCTATGGTAGTACGAGAGCGGGGGGGGGGGGGGGGCCGCGGGACGCCGAACACAGACAAGCTCTATCTTATAAAGTACATGGTAAAGTTCAACCTAGACTAGTGTAGACATTGTAGGGAATATCTTTATTTAAAACAGTTTGTATTTGAAATATTTACTGGATATTTGGGCAGCCTGAACTTATAGTGTGAATACACAAAAAAAAAATTTTCTTTTTTCCCATTTCTAGTAACTGAGGTCTTTTGTTAGCTGCAAAACTCACACTTTGATTATCTGTATACATTTCAGTTAGGTGTTCATTTTCAATCTTACCCATTACACCTGTGATCTGTTGCGTTGAAATATCCACCTTGACAGTTAAATTACAATCCAGCAATCTTGGTAGTAGCCACAGGTTGTTTGTTGCCAAATAAATTCTACCCGTGTATCGTACGAAAACATCACAGTTAAGGTGTAGTTTTGACCTTTTGCGCACTCCCAGAATTGTTCACTTGACGCAGACATTCTACGTAAATCTTTAAAACAGCAATTCTTTATCACCACAGGTGAAATGAAACGTGCAATAAAAAATACCGTTTAATATTTCAAAACAGAACAGTTACGTTGTTTTTTTGGGGACTTTTGAACAAACAAGACGTGTTACATTGACGCAAGCATTACAGTAAATCTTTTAAAAATCGCAGCAATTCTTTATACACCACAGGTGAATTGAAAAGGTGCAGATAAATTATCGTGTTTTATTTATACAAAACATTAACAGTTACGTGTTTTTTGACTTTTGCACACCAGCGCATTGTTCATTTGACGCAGCATATATGTAATTCTTAAAACAGCCAAATCTATATTCCACCACAGGTGAATTGAAAGGTGCAAAAATACAGTTTATTTATACTCAATACATAACTGTTACCGTGTTTTTTGTCTTTTGACGCACCCAGCATTCTGTTCATTGACGCCGATAGCATAACTAGTATATCTATAAACAGCAATTCCATATTCACCACAGGTGAATTGAAAGGTGCAAAAAAAATACACGTTTATTATATCAAAACATAACAGATACGTGTTTTTGGGACTTTTGCCCAATACTGATCTGTTGATAGACACCCTGTGCAGGTTAAATTATGGATCCCATGCAATATTTAGTTTTTGATTTGAGGGTTTTGAGGAATAGAGTGTGATTTGCCAGTCTTCTGTAATGAAGGAGGACTTTGTCCCAATACTTTCCAATACTTCTGCAAATTTTTATAATTTTATTTATGAACTGGATGGGCGAAGCTAACATGCAATAGCATAAGGTGTGGTTAATGCATGTAGCGACAAAGAGTAGGGAGTATGGAGGAAATAGCACATGGATCGACCGGTTGAGGTACTGAATGGAGAAGATGCTCCGTATTCCAGTGCTATCTATTTAAGGGCGACAAAAAGAAATGCAGCGGAATCTGTCAGCTTCTGGACCATCAGGCCTGGTCATCGGGCCATAGGGTCAGGGCCATGTGAATCTAAGTATTTCATACGAACTATCTAGTCGCCAATCATGTTCCTTAAGTGTAAATGCCTTAAATGACATTTCTGTTCCAGCAGTCATTAACCTCATCGTCCTCGCAAGTCACAGGCCAACAAATAGTCGTCAATCAAGACATCAGAGCAGCATTCCATCAATCATAATGAAAGCTCAGCCCTCAAATGACAAACTCGTTTTTGTACGCCCACCAACTGTGGATAATACCATTGCTGAAGACACTCCTTCTTGATTGACAAATGCGAATCATGGGGTGTGTGCGTCGAAGAAAGCATGATTAAAAAGATCAAAAATCCATCGAGAGCATGATTTAGTTCTGCTCTACGAACTCAAGTTACTGATGCCATCAGAGGAGGTGATGGTAGGACCGGTCAATCGGCAAAAATCCCGGCAACTTAGATAAACATGTGCAGGTCGGCAACCGCCTATGCAGTTATGCCCTTGCTTGTAGCCCGCAGATTTGGAGGACTAGATAAAGTTACAGGACGACCAAGTTCACCTGTTTGTTGTGATGATGATGATGACGACAATTGCGGATCCATTCCTGGTCCTTTCTTCCGACCAGAATTTGCTATTGCTTTACTGGAAGGCGGCTTTCTTCAGTGGACGAGGAGGCAAGACGATGGGGTGATTTGCAAGTTTTAGTGTGTCACATAGAGGAGGTCCGCCACTAAAAAGGTGGAGGGGCTTTTGGGTCGCAGATGTCCCGCCTTGATTTGATTATGCCAGCCACGGTCAGACGCAAACCCCGCTCCGCAACTTATCGCCGTCAAAAAAGGTCCAGGTCTCCCCCTCAAGGCCTGGGACCTTCTTTGGACCAAGCCTTGATTCACCCAGCGAATGTCATAATGCCGCCTTTGCCGTTAAAAGCATTAAGTAAGGTACTCTAGGAAACTTAAGTGGATAACAACCACCAACTTGTCTAGTCAATGCAGCGAATGCTTGAGTTGAAATGGAGGGATCACTTGGCCAAATAAGGCCACACCGAGCCGGTGCCTCCAACCACGGTCAAACCCTCTCGTCTCCGCCTCTCCTCCTGCCGCCTCACCACAACACAGCGTTTCCTAGCTTGCCCATGTTCTTCTCTGAGTCAATGATCAGGGTTCAGCCTCCCGCTTCAGCCGTCTCACCGTCGCACCACCGGTTGTCTACCTACCACAAGCACCCCAGAGAACCCATCCTACCCAATTCTACTTCCCGCCAGTTCTGACGACCTGCTCGCGTATACAGCGGCCAAGTTCTTATAGCAGCCATCTCTGTCTTCCAGGTTTGGGTAGCATGAAGGAAACACTTTAACCAAACCATCCCAAAGCCAAAGCTGAATGTCGGCATTGCCAGGACTTTTGGCCTGGAACATGTTGTGCCTTCCGTCTGGTTGACACAGATGGGTTCCGCCCACCGTCATGGCCCTGTGCCAACCCAATATCAGATGCGAGCAGGATTTCTTATTGCCAGGAAAAGCCGTCCCTGCCCTGGCCAGCCTAAGGGTCATCTAAAATTTCATGCGGGTTTAGTCTGCACGTCATTTGTGTCCGGAGAAAAGTCACATACTCCCATCACGCGACACTTTTTCCAGAAATGGACTAGTAAGCACAAAGGACAATAGGCTCGCTACATTATAATCTACCTGTGACAGCTCACTGGGAGAGGCCTGGGTGGTTGTCCTCTGGGGGGGCTCTACGGTGCTCTCACGGCTTCGGCGCCACGGCTCTTCAATAACCGCAGTGAATGGTATTGCAGGCTCTTTTTCCCCCAAGGTCATTGGGTGGTGCATACAAAATTTGCAAGGAAGAGAGACAACAGGACGTCGTCGAAATTAATCTGCTGGGAGACCTGTACCAAACAACAAGCGTCAGGAGCTAGTGGACGGCCTCTCTCCACAACGAAGATCCGAGTTAGCATGGCTGAGTGTGACAATGAACCTCCCTGTTGCCAGGCAAAGAGGTGGGATATACGGGAATGATGCGAGAATCTGACTTGGACCCTCGCCCTTAAGATCGGTAAGGCTGCCGAGCACATCCCTTGCTGGCACATGTCATGAACATTGTCGTTCAAGAAAATTTCTAAAAGAGATACCCCGGTCTGGACTGCTGACTGAAGAATGGACTCAAGGTACTGAGTTCGCACTTCGCCTGTTCGCACCCTGCTTCGTCCTCGCAACTGGCTGGTCTGCAGGCCGTCAAGCTCGGCCTCCCCGTCAACCGTCTCTTTTTTGATCGTGGCAACACAGACTGGAATTCCAACCTCCACTTGCTCCAGCGATTGTTTGGGAAGTCAGCGCAATGCTCACATTTACGCCAGTACGAAGTGACACATGGCCTGACACAAGGCAGCGGTCCGCGGAGGACCTCGGGGGTGTTGAGCCTACGAGAGTAGGAGGACTGGTGAAAGAGTCTATGCACCATCCTGTGCAGTTTTGAACGGTAGCCACCAATAATGAGTCAGTGCGGTACCATTGACACTTGTCATCCTCGAATGGGCTTTGTGGTTTGATCATGTTAAGTTTACAGGTGTGAGGCTTGGAATACGCTATTCGTTTTGGTCGCACCTCATAAAGAGAGACTCATCAGGCCGGTGTCCAAACAAGCCACTAGCCGCCGGTCCGATAATACGTTGAGGTGGAGAGATGGAACACAGATGCAGGACACGGAGCCTTTCTCACGTCAAATGTTCTATCGACAAGAGACTTTTCCTCGTACAGTTTCTCTATTTTATCTCAGAGTCTTGTCTTCTTTTTTCAGATTAGGCAGTGGTTCAGGGATCCAGAGCACTAGTTATGCAAGGCGGCTCCCTCAGCTCTCAGTGGTGCAATCTAATGTCTGAGGCAAGTAGGGCTTGATGAGGTTGATTAGCTGTGCCGGAGGAAGCGGATGGAGGAGGAGGAGCCGTAGGTTTCATTCTTCAACACGACGTCATGCCTTGGAAAGAGGTTGGCCGAAGGAATTTGAGGCAGATGAGGAGAAGATCAGTTTGCTAGTGCCCCTTCAATCCCAGAGGCTTGGGAAGTCGAGGGCTTTGCAATCTACTCTTCTACATAAGAGTTGCTTGGATGCTCCATTTCCTTCGCAACATGATCTTCGCATTTGATAATTTTTTTAGAAGGCCTATCAGCAAAATGATACAACAGATTAATGGGTGGGGACCACCATCATGGGATCACCCTGATGTTTGGTACTCCTAAAAACAAAAATCTCAGCACTTTCCTTACCAACGCCTCACCCAAAATAGAGATAGTATAAATGCAGGAAAATGGAGACCTTGCTGAATTGCTATAAATGGGACTCATCTGTTGCGTATTCTTGCTTCTCGTGTCTGCACAATGTCACGGTGAACACATCCGCTGCCAATAAGTGATAATTGTTTATTGTGTGAAGACTTATATATCGAGTGCTTATTAGAGTGCCAAGTAGCCTAACATTTGTTAGCGGTCAGCAGCAGGTGGCAGAAGCCTTAATGGGTGACCTCTGGCAAATCGTTATTTACCACCACTCACACCAACGCATGCAATGCAGGCCACCCACGATTACAACCACCCAGAGATCAGCTTACAGATCATGTAAGGCACGACTATCATGGCGTGCAACACCGATTTTTCTGTGATGTGTTCCCGGTCCCAATAGACTTCTGGGTTTTCCAAAAATGGACTACGACTGGCCCGAGCTTTGGCTCGCTACGCTATAGATATGCGTTTTCATTTGTATGTCCTGTCACAAGCAGCCTGCTGGTAGATATCTGAGCGGACACTTCAGCATTAAGTACCGGTAAGGGAAACGTGCCTACTTACAGACAATCGCATCCGGCTATATTCCACAGATATTGTGGATCGTTTTGACTTTCTAAAATTCAAGATGAATCTGGCCTAATGGATCTATGATGATGTTTCTTTGAAAAGAAGACCCTTTAATCTGTCGCTGGGAACCCTACAATTGCGGATAAGCAATTGAGCGTCACCCGGATCTAGTATGTGCCTCGATCATAACTTACACATTCCTCTCCATAACAAGCGAAATATGGTCACTCTTTTTGAATAAACTTTATTTTTAAATTGATCATTTCTTACTGCAATATTTTATTATCAATTCTCAACGCTTCATTTTGTATGGTTTTTGCTGTGTGGGGAGACTAAAAGGACCACAGCAATGTGTATTCTTGATCATAAACCATATTCCATTTACTCACTTTCATCTTTAGAATTTTTCAACTTGTTGACAATGGTTTTGGGGTCATGTTGCCTCACAATTTTTTAACAGTGGCTGAGAAGTCATATTTATTATAATTTTATGGGTGTCATGTTGCTTGATGACGATACAGCAATAATCATGGTCCTTTGGAAAACAGAAATTGGGCTTCTAGTGGCATTTCTCCCTCTTACTATTTTTAAACGTGGCCTCACCGCAACCACTGTAACTCCCGGGGCCCTGGGTCAATGCTGGGGCCACACCAGGACAGGTTAGTCAATGTCCAGTAGTGAAAACTAAAATGGTGGTCTTGAAATAAGACTCCTTTTTCCGGGCCCGGCACAACTTTTTAAAATGTGAGGGGATCATGCAGCGTTTGAGGGCTCAGCTGGTTGGCCCAGGATCAGGTATAGTCAAAGTTCCAGTGAAAACTACAAATGGTGGTGAAAGACTCTTTTTCCGGCACTTTTTAAATTATTGTTAAGGGGGTATGCAGGTTTGGGGCTTCATGTCTCGCGTTCAAGGAAAGGGAATATACAATGTCCTGTTCAATAAGATGATGGTTCTCTAATCATACTCCTTCTGGCTACTTTTTTAATTTGGAGGTGATGCAAGGTTTAAGATGGGTCATGCATGTGGTACAAGACAGGGATAGTGAATGGTGTATGTGTTTTTTTTTTTTTTGTGTGGCTTTTATAACGTAAGTGAGTGTTCGCCTAAAAATGTGAGGCACCTATCCATTTGACTGTTGTGGATGTTAATTCCAGCTTCTTCCAGCCCTTATTTGGGTTGTAGAATGAAGGTGTTGTTGCTCTCCCTAGACTTTAATGGTCAATCGCTCAATAATCGACTGCTCAACTATCGAAAACACTTATCGATGGTGGCCGACTATTCAATATCGCTCGATGTCGATAGCCAACGTAATCGCTCAACACTAATCATAGGCCATCGTATATCTTTAGTTCGATGCATTGGTCCGACATATCGATATAGCCAACGTAATCGCTCAACACTACTGCAGACATCTTGTTGTGGAGCAGGAGAAGCTAAGCAGATTGACATATAGTTTTGTGAAAGGATATATATTATACCTTAATGTATTCATTTAGAGTAAGGAGTCCAGTGGGGAACCTATTCAGTGATTGGCAGCCTTCCCTCTATGTACAACGTACCAAACTAGTTGTCAGTCATTGGGTAATACTGCTTACTGGATCCCTAAACCATCAATGAACAGTGAGTTGAATGAATAACTTACAAGATACACTACATTTTCTCCCACAAAACTATGTATCAATCTACTTATCTAATCCTACTCTATAACATGATGTTGACAGATCAAACTGCATATTCAGTGTGACAGGTTCCCTTTAAAGCCTTACCTACTACATCAATAGTTCAAACCAGGAAATAAAAGATAAATCGCAACGTTAATTGGTAAAAGAGGGAAAAAGCAAACATATGAAAGGAGTAATTTCTAATACACAACTAAATGCTAAGTTAGCGCTTACATCTAGTTACTTCATTCGAATAAATTATAATTGTTTTCTAAGTATCTAAGTTTCTTTTAAAATGACAGCAATCCGGTTGTTTTATGAGGTATCATTACAGTGTTTGTTTTTGTAAGTGTTGGATGAAGCGGTATTGCAATAAGGCAAAGAGGTTATTTTATCGTTTGGATTGGGATATGAGAAGTTAATGTATCTGCATTATTTAATTAACCATTCATATCACACAAGTTTACTATTTGCTATGTCAGGACGTGCTTATGCGTATCTAAAAATGAATCATTACAGGATAAAGGTATTGCATTCACTCTAGCATACATTTCTATGTTCATCTGTTTATAACTGTCATCTTTTTACTGTATTTTATTAATCTTTATTGGATCTTCTTCCACCATTGTCATAGGACAAACTAATTTATTATATCCATCTCTCATACAAATTTCCCATATTGTCTTTAGAAACACATTGTATTTTACTTCAGTACCAATTTATTTTGCTTTTGAAACATATATGTTATGAGGATTGCATCAGAATATCTAAATGATTTAGAGCTTTATTTATAGTGCTACTTAAGGATATACAATGGACCTCAGGAATAAATATTTTCTTGATCATAACAATTTTCTATTATTGTTTAGTTGTAGTATCAAGTTTCATAGACAACAAGTATTCTGACTTTTGGATAAATGATCCAAACCATCATTACATGATACAGAATTTATTTGTTTATATCACCCTGTACGTAGTTGGGATGTGATGGATTTTAGCAAAGTTGTGGATTTGGATAATGTTAGGTTATTTGTAGCATCCTCTCTATGAGGTATGTGCTCATGTTTTACTATGCTGTAAGTAATTGGATGTCTTTTGTAAGCACCTTACATAGTACAAGTGCGGTATACATATTACTTAGGAAATAATGCTTCTTTAATCATAAGTCAGGAGTATAAGAATTCTGTTCTTTGATTCCTTAGACACCCCCTTTTCTTTTCTTTCTGTATATAAAGTACATGACCCAAATAAACTCCTGTCCTCAACATAAAAAGTAATTCCCAGCTTCCATCAGCTCTTTCTGACTGTTATGTGTAAGGGACATAGGACCACATGTATGAAAACTGTCTTGGTCTAAGACTTTCTTAGCAACCAGATAGAATTCCTCATTCATTTGATATAGTGCTCTAAAAAAAGAAAGGGGAGCTCTGATTGGTTGCTATGGGCAACAAAGAAAGTCTTAGACCTAGACAGTTTTTATACATGTCCCCCTTTGTTTTATCTGTAGAATTATCTTTGTAACATTCTTCATTTTGTAGAATGTGTATATGGTCCCCCTGCCTGGTGCACTGTGACCCTGTCCTCGAACGTTCCTTCCTTAAAATGTTCAATTACTAAGCTGCCCACCTGCAGCTCTAAGGTCCTTTTCATGGAGCAACATGACCTCTTAATCAGTTTGGAGTATATATATATATATATATATATATATATATATATATATATATATATATTACAAAGAAAAGTCCACGGCACTCCCAAGAACATCAAGCAAAAAGGTGGTTTATTCCCCCATGCCTTCTTGCTTGAAATTCTTCTGGAGTGCCGTGGACTTTTCTTTGTATTATGTTGAGGAGCTCATGTATCATAGGTGTCGCTGCTGGCACCCGTTTTTTTAAGGTTTGTTTTTCTTCTTGGTGTGCTACTTTTTTTTACATATATCTATGTGTGTGTGTGTGTGTGTGTGTGTGTGTGTGTGTGTGTGTGTGTGTGTATAGAGAAATCACCTCACAAGTATCCATGATGTACTGAAAGATTTGGCAGAATTTCCCTAATATGGATGGTACACAAAGCTGAAAGCACTCAGTCTCCATGCGCGCAAGAAAAACCTTTAAATCTTTATAAGCAGTATGAATTCTTTGTGCATCTGTATACTTCCCCAATATGGTACAGTATCATCGAGGTATTGTCCTCTTTACTATAATATGGAATTCAATGGATCATGACATACATGAAAAGATGCCAAAAAACTCATGATGATTCCTTAATTCAGTGATTGACAGAGGCATGGTTGTAAGAGGTACTGAGGCTGCAGTCACATCAGGGCCCTAGTACCACAAACGGTCATGGACTCCTCTAGAGAAGACACCCGCATTTCAGTATAAATATTATATTATTATATAATATACTGATCTAATTTTTTACTTCTTAATACTAAGCAGCTTAGTTCCTGAGAATTTTTTTTTTTTTTAAATAGCATAGTAAAGTCAGGGACGTAGTTGGCTAATTTTGGTTTATCTACACGTAATAATACCAATAATAATCTTTATTTTTATAGCACCAACATAGCACCAACATAATCTGCAGCACTTTATAATGCAGTAGAAATAGGGTTTAGGTTCAAAGTGAGAAGTACTTAATATGTACTGTACAATGGTCCAACTATCTTCTATAAATATGAGGAAATACACAAAAAATTAAATGAACCTGTCACCCAGACATAATATCTACAGTTGAAACCGGAAGTTTACATACACTTTATTAAAAGACACATATGAATGTTTTTCTCACTATATGACATGAAATTAGTATAAACCTTACCCAATTTAGGTCAATTAGGATTACCAAAATCATTTATACTTGCCAAATGCCAGCATAATGGCTGAGAGATACATTTTTAAGCCATTTTTATCAAAAGTTTACATACATTTCAATCATATTTGGTTGCATTGCCCTTAAACTGTATGACTTGGGTTAAACCTTTTGGATATCCTTCCACAAGCTTCTCTTAATAGTTGGTAGGAGTTTTAGTCCATTTCTCATTACAGAACAGGTGTAACTGAGCCAGGGGAGTCAGTCGCTAAGCAGTTTTATCTGGGCACAAGCCTTGGATAAAACTGCCTGAGCCCCGAACCTCGTCGGGTTCCAGGCCGCTGCTGTGGGTCTGGAGAGCGGATGGTCTCTTCAGCTGTATGTGCGTCTGCTGGACGCACATACAGCTGAGGGCTTCCTCGGAGCAGAGAACGAGTACTCCCTGCTCCGCGGAGAACTCCAGTGAGTCGCATGCAGGCTTGCGACCCAACGGAGTGTCCGGCACAGGCAGCGTAAGCACGTCATCCCGCTGCTTGCGCACCGTGATGACGTCACACCGTCTGTGCTGGCAAGAAGACGGAGCCGAGTCATTATTTATTTTATATATGCCCTACTACCTGACATAACTACCTAATTGTATACTGGGGCCATGTAACTGCCTAATTGTATACTGGGGCTATGTAACTACCTAATTGTATACTGGGGCCATGTAACTACTTAATTATATACTGGGGTCATGTAACTACCTAATTGTATACCTGAGCCATGTAACTACCTAGCTATATATTGGGGGCCATGTAACTACCTAATTATATCCTGGGGGTCAAATAAATACCTAATTATCTTCTGAGGGGCCATATAAATACCTAATTATATCCTGGGGGCCATATAAATACCTAATTATATACTGGAGCCATATAACTACCTAATTATATACTGGGGCCATATAACTACCTAGCTATATACCCGGAGCCATATAACTACCTAGCTATATACTGGGAGCCATAAAACTACCTAGCTTTATATTGGGGGCCAAATAATTACCTAGCTATATATTGGGGGCCATGTAACTACCTAAGCCATATATTGTGGGCCATGTAACTACCGAGCTATATACTGGGGGCCATATGACTTTCCTAGCTATATGCTGGGGCCTTTTCACCTACTTAGCTATATACTAGAGGCCATATTACTTTCCTAGCTATTACTGGGGCCTTATCATCTGCCTAGCTACATACATTGGGCCATATTACCTACCTATTTATATACTGGGGGGGCCCTATTACCTACCTACAGTAAACTGGGGGCCCTATGTTTGACCAATAGAATATGTAATTTATGCATAATGATGTATAATGACATATTGTTTTACTAATATATTAAAAATATGATCCGCCTTAAACAGAAGTTATAAAATTAATGCATTGCTTGTAATAAACCTGTGTCAGAATCTCTTTTCATTTATATGCATATGTCTTAATTATGAATCATTGATTAATTTGGAAACCGCACAACGAAGTTAGAAGGGTCTTTAAGAGCCTTTCCACAACACTACCTACAGTATACTGGGGGCTCTATTATCTGCCTAGCCTATTACCTACCTATACCGGGGATCCTATTACCTATCTACATACTGAGGGACCCTATTAGCTATATATCTATCTAGCCTTTATATCTACCTGGTGGGGGACATATAACCAATATTCCTACGCGCTGGGAGGGGTTTTAGAAACCTACCTAATGGGGGCTTATAAAGGAACGATATGCGACTCCCCATCCCCCACAGCAGACACCTGGTTTTTCTATCATCCCTCAGTAGGTAGTTATATATGTGCTGGAAAAGTGAAAA
>JAODAL010046761.1:0-30597 GCA_025379985.1 Phyllomedusa bahiana
GAAAAAAACGGATTAAGAGGAGGAATAGGAGATTTGCTAGAAGGTCTAAGCTTGTTTGAGCAGAACTGCTATTTTTACTGCAACTCGCTTGTTGTCACGTGACGACACTGCAGCGTATGTGGTAATTCTGCTAAAGTTTGAGCTTATCGTGTTTCAAAACCAACTTTTCATTTTCTGATCCAATCCCCTTTCAGCAAGATGGAAGTTCATCGGCCCCGGGGAATGGAAGTCGTTTTAAAAACTGTAAACTTACTTCAAATCTTTTTAGACAGTGACAATTTGACGCCCCCGGGCTTTTGAAGAACCAACGGGATTTATTCCAGGCTGAATCTTGTATTTACCCAAGTATAGGAAAAAGATAAACTTTACAGAGTTTGGGTGCAGAGGATGAGGTACTGCTTCAGTGAGACAGAAAAATGGAAATGCTAGAAAAGGGGGGAGCTGAAACCTCAGGCACCATACAGGAAAGAGAGGGACCAAAAATAGGAACAATACAAAGCGAAATAAATTTTACAATACTGATTATGAACCATGAAGTCATGGGCCCGACAGGTAGGACACTGTAATGGAACATTTTGCAAGTGATTTGTTCTTGCAAGATTTTTAAACAAAAAAAGCAGCATCCTGAGTGAAAGGGGCCCTTTTTAAATGGCATACCTTCCGGGGCACACGACCTCACATCCAGCAGTACAAAATCTCTGTGGGGACAAGGTTCAAACGAAATATCAGGGGGTCTGAAAAATTTGTGGAGTAAAAGAGATTGAAGCTTGGAGCTTCATGCGTCACTAATTTTACATCACTGTAAGTGAACATCTCTCAATGGTAATGTACGTAGAGGCAGGTGCCTGCTATAGCCAATCAGTGTCTGCAGCGGTGACGAACCTGTCCGGAAGTGACGCCATTTCAACAGAATTTTGGGGGGACGCAGCGGGAGCCGGGGGCTGGAGGAGGAGAGTATATATTTTTTTTATCCTGCTGGGGCCCGGGAGCTGTTGCAGTTGCTTTTTATGAGATGGACAAACCCTTTATGTTCAATATAGCCACAAAAATACATGAAATAATTTTGCACATGTGAAAGGTGTCCATAGCCTCTAAAATTGGCAGATCATCATCTCCCCCACAACGCTCCCATGGGGAGGACGGACAGACATGCTTTCAGCCCGCAACCCTTTAAAAATCCGGGGCAGCCTCAACCCTCTTTTTTGGCTTTTAAAAAATGAATTTGTACGTCCGAAACTTGGCAGATGGTTCTAGAAGTCGGAATTTGTTTTGTTTGGGTCTAAAAAAGGGGCGGTCTGAATTTTGGTGTCCAGCACAGGCTGCTCTGTGATGTGTCACCCCTTAAGGCGCCTTCTCACGTGGAGATTCCCCGGGGAATGCCGACCGCGGCCTCCGTCCGGTCACCTCAGGTCGTTTGAAGTCTCACTTCAGGGGCCCCCCCTGATTACTCACCGCCAGGAAACTTAAATATTTGTTTCCCAATTTCTTAAATTTGCTTTTATCTTTAGGCGACAGTTTCTTACCTTTTGTTACCAATGTGAAGCTGGATGATTTTCCACCTTATGTTGGGTTTAAGCTGCTTTGGGAATTGTTCGAAGGTGGGGTCAAAACCTGATAACAGGAGAAATTGGACGATTTAGTTCCCCCAATGGGGGTTTATTATTAAAGGGCCGCACAGATTATTAAAAGCTTTGCCACAGAATACAGGCTGCTGATGGATCTGCAGGTGCAAGGCCAGGGTCAGACTGGTCCATCAATGAAGCAGTGGGTCCTCTAGTGGGACCTGACCCAAAAAAGGGGCCGTGGAAGACGTTTAGACGCAATTGCTATTTGCCATTTCCTGACGCATGGACATAGACAAACCATAAGGGTATGAAAGAAGATTGCACCCTCAAAAGAATGTTTTTAGGAGGGTCCAGCCATGGCCTCAGGAGAGATTCTGACAATGCTCTATTAGGAAATGGTTATGTCATAACCTGATATATAAGTGAATGCTGATCGATCTGGGCCTGGGGCCCCGGACCTCCCCGGGAAGGGACTTTCCCTGCATTACACCAAAAGAGTAGGACCCCCAAGGGGAGGACTTCCAAAGATTACACCTATTGGGGACCCCAGGGGAAAGGGTTCCATGCATTACACTATTTGAGGGGGAAACCTCCCAAGGGGAGATAAAAATTCTAGATTAAACCTGTGGCAGGACCTCCTAGGAATGAGGACTTCCATGCATTACACCTATTTGAGGAGGACCTCCCAGGGATGATAAATTACATATGATTACACCTATGTGAGCAGGACCTCCCAGGTATGAGGACTTCCATGCATTACACCTATTTGAGGAGGACCTCCCAGGGATGATAAATTACATACGATTACACCTTTGTAGTAGACCTCCCAGGAGGAGGACTTCCATATATTACACCCGATGTCAGCAGGACACCAGGAGAGGACTTCCAAATAATAAAACCTATGTGAGCGGGAATCCCAGGATGAGGACTTCCATATGTTTTACACCTATGTGAGCAGGACCCTCAAGGGAGGAGGAGTTCCATGATTACACCTTTGACAGGACCCCCCAGGGAGAGGACTTCCCATGCATTACACCTATGTGAGCAGGACCTCCCAGGGATGAGGACTTCCATGCATTACACCTAAGTGAGTAGGACCTTCCAGGGATGAGGACTTCATGCATTACACCTAAGGGAGTAGGACCTTCCAGGGATGAGGACTTCCATGCATTTCAACTATGTGAGCAGGACCTCCCAGGGAGGAGGACTTCCATATGATTACACCTATGTGAGCAGGACCTCATAGGGAGGAGGAGTTCCATGCATTACACCTATGTGAGCAGGACCTCCCAGGGATGAGGACTTCCATGCATTACACCGATGTGAGCAGAACCTACCAGAGAAGAGGACTTGCATGCATTACACCTCTGTGAGAAGAACCACTCGGGGAAGAGGCCTTCCATGCATTACAACTAGGTGAGCAGAACCTCTCGGGGATGAGGACTTCCATGCATTACACCTATGTGAGCAGGACCTCCCAGGGATGAGGACTTCCATGCATTACACCTATGTGAGCAGGACCTCCCAGGGATGAGGACTTCCATGCATTACACCTATGTGAGCAGGACCTCTCAGGGATGAGGACTTCCATGCATTACACCTATGTGAGCAGGACCTCCCAGGGATGAGGACTTCCATGCATTACACCTATGTGAGCAGGACCTCTCGGGGATGAGGACTTCCATGCATTACACCTATGTGAGCAGGACCTCATAGGGAGGAGGACTTCCATGCATTACACCTATGTGAGCAGGACCTCCCAGGGATGAGGACTTCCATACGATTACACCTATGTGAGCAGGACCTCCAGGGAGGAGGACTTCTATATGATTACACCTTTGTGAGTAGGACCTCCCAGGGAGGAGGACTTCCATATGATTACACCTATGTGAGCAGGACCTCCAGGGAGGAGGACTTCCATGCATTACACCTCTGTCAGCAGGACCTCCCAGGGATGAGGACTTCCATGCCATTCATGATCAGCTGGCTCTGGCTGGAGGAGGGGACCATGTTTATCCCCCCGTCTTGCACCTGCTGTACATGTCTTTTTCTTTCCATGCTTGGTTGATGGTAGAATGGACTTGTCTTCTTGTTTAGTTTGTGGAGGAGTTTGTTTTCTCTTGTCAACGCTGCACAATGAAAAATAACTCCTCTTAATTTGAAATGTAGTAATTCAATTAAACGCCTTCATAAAAGCAATTGTGTTCATACATCGGGAAGATAATAAACTCCGCCGCCGTCAGCCTCCAGCTCTGGAAAATGACAAAGCCTTTACTAAATTTATTAGAAAAAAGCCTGCACATTCTCACCACTTCACAATGACAAGTTTCCTCCAGTCTTGGTCATTGGATGAAGATAGTGAGTCACCGGCCTCCAACGCCCATGACAAAAAAGTGACAACATGTGAGGGGTTACAGAGGGGCAGTGGGATCCGTTTGGTGCAATAAGTGACCTTTCTCTGTATTCGTATGTGAATACGACTGGAATATGGAGTGGGAGATATAGGTACTCCTGGTGCTGCCACACACCCATCATGCACCCTTCGAAAATCTCATGGGGTAGAAAGGATGTACATTAGCCCCTTTCATGGCAATAATCATGGAACCTTAAATGGGTTGTCTCACCAATTTCAGAGACAAAAACAACTTCACATTCATGCTTTCTGTCTCTTCCTGGTCAGACTGTGGGTGGTTCTATAGCAGTGATTAGCATCTCAGCTCTGTATTGACATCTCTTCGAAGGGCACTGACATGAGAGCCAGAGATCCTTTCTATAGAGCAGAGAGCTTCAGAGCGCAAAGTAAACAAACTAAATTAGTCTCCGTTATGAGAGATAACACAGACTTCTCAATCTGAAAGCCATCCTGTGTGCTGACCTGTGGTGACATTATCACTTCTCTCAGATAACAAAAAGAGCAGAGAGAGAAGGGGAGAGCAAGTTGGTTACCAGAGAAACCTGTGTGCACTCAGAGAAGCTAAAATCTTTTATCTCCTCAACAAAGCACAATAAACAGCGCAATGTATTTGGAATAAGTCTTCATTTACTGTTCCCTGCATGTTGAAAGCTAATCTTTGCAGTGAGACATTTCCTTTAATATGCTGCCTATTCAGTGGTTGCATGTCCCAGCTTTATTACTACTAATACATGTTAACCCTGCATTATCCCCCCACTTAGTTTTCTCATGGATTGTAAGCACCTATGATCAAGGCCCTAATTAAAATTATAAGGCCAGGTTCATATGACAGATGTGTTTGATCATACCAAGCCAAGGATTTTGACTTATTTCAATACAGATTTCGCCATGAACTAACCCCATTGAATGGGTGTAATTTGCGTCCTATTTAAGCAACGTGATTTTCAAAGCTAATTCTGCATGATAAAGCACATTGAGAAGGGACAGCTCAGCACTCCATTGCAGGGGATCGCTACTTTTCTTTTTTAATATTAGCCTATTAGTGCCCATATAAAATAAAAAATGTGTACTGACCTCTCCCTTTACCTCAGATCCAGCACTGCGCTGCCCTTACTCTCCGCAGTCTTCTGTTTATTCCTTACTTCTTCTGAACAGGGACTTCACCAGCTCGGCCACTGCTAGAGCAGAGAGAGGTGGTCATCTGCCCGACCACTGCTAGAGCAGTGAGAGGAGGTCACCAGCCCGACCACTGCTAGAGCAGAAAAGAGAGTCACCGCCCGACCACAGCTAGAGCAGAGAGAGGGGTCACCAGCCCGACCACTGCTAAGAGAGAGAGGAGGTCACCAGCCGACCACAGCTAGAGCAGAGAGAGGTGGTCACCAGTCCCAACCACTGCTAGAGCAGAGGAGGATGTCACCTGCCCGGACCACTGCTAGAGCATAGAGAGGTGGTCCACTAGCCCCGCCACTGCTAGACAGAGAGAGAGTGTCACCAGGCCTGCCACTGCTAGAGCAGAGAGAGGAGGTCACCCGCCCGACCACTGCTAGAGCAGAGAGAGGAGGTCACCAGTCCGACCACTGCTAGAGCAGAGAGAGGTGGTCACCAGCCTGACCACTGCTAGAGCAGAGAGAGGAGGTCACCAGTCCGACCACTGCTAGAGCAGAGAGAGGAGGTCACCAGCCCGACCACTGCTAGAGCAGAGAGAGGAGGTCACCAGCCCGACCACTGCTAGAGCAGAGAGAGGAGGTCACCGGCCCGACCACCGCTAGAGCAGAGAGAGAGGAGGTCACCGGCCCGACCACCGCTAGAGCAGAGAGAGAGGAGGTCACCGGCCCGACCACCGCTAGAGCAGAGAGAGAGGAGGTCACCGGCCCGACCACCGCTAGAGCAGAGAGAGGAGGTCACCGGCCCGACCACTGCTAGAGCAGAGAGAGAGGAGGTCACCGGCCCGACCACTGCTAGAGAAGAGAGAGGAGGTCACCAGCCTGATCACAGCTAGAGCAGAGAGAGGTGGTCACCAGTCCAACCACTGCTAGAGCAGAGAGAGGTGGTCACCAGGCCCGACCACTGCTAGAACCAGAGAGATGAGGTCACCAGTCCGACCACTACTAGACAGAGAGAGGAGGTCACCACCCGACCACCGCTAGAGCAGAGAGGAGGTCACCGGCCCGACCACCGCTAGAGCAGAGAGAGGAGGTCACCGGCCCCCCCACAGCTAGAGCAGAGAGATGAGGTCACCGGCCCGACCACCGCTAGAGCAGAGAGAGGTGGTCACCGGCCCGACCACTGCTAGAGCAGAGAGAGGTGGTCACCGGCCCGACCACTGCTAGAGCAGAGAGAGGAGATCACCGGCACTCCCACTGCTAGAGCAGAGAGAGGTGGTCACCGGCCCGACCACTGCTAGAGCAGAGAGAGGAGGTCACCGGCCCGACCACTGCTAGAGCAGAGAGAGGTGGTCACCGGCCCGACCACTGCTAGGTGAGAAGATCTGCTCTAACTCTGAAATGAAGCAAAATCAGACAAGCAATGTATTTGATAATAATCTTTATCTTTGCCTACATGTTGTCAGTGTGTTGAGAGTGCTCCTTTAAGTGTTTAATGGGATATTGATAAGATTGTTTCCTTTTTTTTCCTATAGATATTTATATATATATATACGGTGTATACACATGCAGCCCTCCGCCTGTTCATGCACCGTGTAGCAGTGTACGGCCGGGCTCTATCATTTAGTGGGATTATTATGTGTATTTGACACGATGATACCATTGATACGGCTTTGAAAGTTTCCGATCGCTCGCCTCCCACCTCCGACTCCATTATGTGCCGCCTTCTCTGCAGGTATCCGCTCTCACGATGCACCCGGCTGCAGACAGCCGACTCATTATGTTACAGCAGAAAGATAACGTCCAGCGCTGCTCTTGGGCGGATTTGTGCAGAACATAATGAGAACTGAATTTCATTTCCAAAAATCCTTTCACATGAAGTTGTAACGCCGGAGCCAGAAAGCTGCTATTGGGATTCATAGAACTTCCGACAGAAAATACCTTTTTTTTAGGTTGTAGAACTACAACAAAACAGACACAGGCCTCTTGCAAATCTTAGAGGGTTTCTGACACTTGACTTTAACGCAGTGGATATTGCAGGGGATCTGACCGTAAAGGCCAAAAATATAAATATGATAGAAATAATTCTCCGTTCACCATTCACAATGAGCTCTGGTTTCCCTTTATGGGTGCAAACATCTAAGACAAGGAACAAAGGACCACTCCTGTTTTTTTTCTACTTTAGTTCATTAGAAACTGCTTCAGTAGTGCCAGTAAGTTTGCTTTTCTGCGGCTGAATACAGGATTCCTCACTGCTGCCCCTGGGTCATGTGACCTGCAGCTGAATACAGGATTCCTCACTGCTGCCACTGGGTCATGTGACCTGCAGCTGAATACAGGATTCCTCACTGCTGCCACTGGGTCATGTGACCTGCAGCTGAATATAGGATTTATCACTGCTTCCACTGGGTCATATGACCTGCAGCTGAATATAGCATTTCTCACTGCTGCCCCTGGGTCATGTGACCTGCAGCTGAATACAGGATTTCTCACTGCTGCCACTGGGGTCATGTGACCTGCAGCTGAATACAGG
This sequence comes from Phyllomedusa bahiana, assembly GCA_025379985.1. NCBI lineage: Eukaryota > Metazoa > Chordata > Amphibia > Anura > Hylidae > Phyllomedusa > Phyllomedusa bahiana. The sequence goes on from JAODAL010046761.1 coordinate 7,615, forward strand.
ATTCCTCACTGCTGCCCCTGGGTCATGTGACCTGCAGCTGAATACAGGATTTCTCACTGCTGCCCCTGGGTCATGTGACCTGCAGCTGAATACAGGATTTCTCACTGCTGCCACTGAGTCATGTGACCTGCAGCTAAATACAGGATTTCTCACTGCTGCCACTGAGTCATGTGACCTGCAGCTGAATACAGGATTTCTCACTGCTGCCACTGAGTCATATGACCTGCAGCTTAATACAGGATTTCTCACTGCTGCCACTGGGTCATGTGACCTGCAGCTGAATACAGGATTTCTCACTGCTGCCATTGGGTCATGTGACCTGCAGCTGAATACAGGATTTCTCACTGCTGCCACTGGGTCATGTGACCTGCAGCTGACTACAGGATTTCTCACTGCTGCCAATGAGTCATGGGACCTGCAGCTGAATACAGGATTTCTCACTGCTGCCGCTGGGTCATGTGACCTGCTCTCTGAGCTGCTTAAAGGTTGTGTGACCTGAAAGGGAATCTCTCCATTGATTCCTATGGGAGGTTCAAAGTCAGTCTCATAAGAATTTATAGAGAGACAGACTTCCTGTCAGCATCAGTGTCTATTAACCAATCAGAGTGCAGGTCAGAGACTGTTGCATCACCCAGAAATCCTGCATGCAGCTGCAGATGAGCAAAGTTCCTGGCACCAGGGCCGTTCCTAGACTAAATTGCACTGAGGGTGGGGTAAAGAAATGTATCCCCCCCATTAACATGTTGTGTTAATCATCAACACATTGCATCACCATTAACCAGTGCCTGAATGTACAGTAAACTATAACACAAACCTCTATGGATAAAACTTCTTAATAATAATCATATAATTACCAAGTAACACTGCTACACAAATCCAGATTCCCAGGTTTAATATTACCAATAATCTCACTAAAACCAAATAACGCCACACCCTGACCACATAGTGACCACATAGTGACTGAACATAGTGACCAAATAAAACCACCACACCATGACCACATATGACTGAAGACTGAATAATACACCATGCTGTTACTGAATATAAACTATATAACCACCATACAGTGACCATAAAGTGGTAGATACCAGTTGTACACAGAGGTTCTGCATGTGATTACAGTACAGTTACATCCAGGGACTCTTCTTTCATGAGTTGTTCTCTTTTTTGATGAGTTGTTCTCTTTTTTGATGAGTTGTTCTCTTTTTTTCTTTTTTTTTTCTCCATCTGGTCCAGATCACCATGACTACTTCTCCCGGCCATAATCTTCACTGTAGAATTTACCAAACAAACATCTTAGACTTCCCTACCAATTCCTACCTCTGTACAAACTCCCCACCTATAGCGCCCTAAATGGTAATAATGACCCCCTTGTGCCTGTAAAAGTGCCCCCAAAAGGCTATGGGGCTCCCATTTGTGCACCAAGTTTTAGTCTTGTTTAGTGTCACCATATAGGAGGTAGTTAAATCACTCAATTTAGTATGCAAGTACACCCCCAACTATTTGGGCAGATAGGTAAACCCTCTTTCAGATAGGTAGTGCTTAATTAGGTAAGTGTATAGCCCTCTATTGGCTAGGTAGATTTATAGGTCCCCCAATAGGTAGGTGCAGAGCTGTCTTAATAACATAATGGGCACCTGGGCATAGCACTGCAGTGGGCCCTGCCCCCAAATACATGACATCACACTTGGCCATGCCTTGAGCCCCCCTCAAGCACATCCATATTATCACGCCACTTATGTCTGGACACCGGCAGCCTGCAGCCTGCAAAACTATCCGGCAGGGCAGGGAACCTTTGGCTCCCTTCTCCACCATGGTTTTTAACTGTTTTCCCGTCCTAAAAACACACAAACAGTTAAATAAGCAAAGCAAACCAGGGGATCCAGGATATGCTTCTTGTATTCCTGTGATATACATACACTTGTGGGCCCCCGGGCAACTGCCTAGCGTGCCCAATGGAAAGGATGGCCCTGGGTAGGCATCTAGATCCTCTTACGTAGATAGGTAGTTATGTAAGTAGGAATATACACTCACCGGCCACTTTATTAGGTACACCTGTCCAACTGCTCGTTAACACTTAATTTCTAATCAGCCAATCCCATGGCGGCAACTCAGTGCATTTAGGCATGTAGACCATGGTCAAGACAATCTCCTGCAGTTCAAACCGAGCATCAGTATGGGAAGAAAGGTGATTTGAGTGCCTTTGAACGTGGCATGGTTGTTGGTGCCAGAAGGGCTGGTCTGAGTATTTCAGAAACTGCTGATCTCCTGATCACAACCATCTCTAGGGTTTACAGAGAATGGTCCGAAAAAGAAAAAACATCCAGTGAGCGGCAGTCCTGTGGGCGGAAATGCCTTGTTGATGCCAGAGGTCAAAGGAGAATGGGCAGACTGGTTCGAGCTGATAGAAAGGCAACAGTGACTCAAATAGCCACCCGTTACAACCAAGGTAGGCAGAAGAGCATCTCTGAACGCACAGTACGGCCAACTTTGAGGCAGATGGGCTACAGCAGCAGAAGACCACACCGGGTGCCACTCCTTCAGCTAAGAACAGGAAACTGAGGCTCCAATTTGCCCAAGCTCATCGAAATTGGACAGTAGAAGATTGGAAAAACGTTGCCTGGTCTGATGAGTCTCGATTTCTGCTGCGACATTCGGATGGTAGGGTCAGAATTTGGCGTCAACAACATGAAAGCATGGATCCATCCTGCCTTGTATCAACGGTCAGGCTGGTGGTGGTGGTGTCATGGTGTGGGGAATATTTTCTTGGCACTCTTTGGGCCCCTTGGTACCAATTGAGCAACGTTGCAACACCTTGTTGAATCTATGCCACGAAGAATTGAGGCAGTTCTGAAGGCAAAAGGGGGTCCAACCCGTTACTAGCATGGTGTACCTAATAAAGTGGCCGGTGAGTGTAGGTCCCTCGTATGTAGCTATTTAGCCCCTCTGTAGATAGTTGGGTATCTATATCGGGCCATTGAAGGTAGGTAGGAATATAGACCCTCAGTCGGTAGGTTGTTCTTAATTAGGTAAGTGTATAGCCCCCTTTGAGGTTTGCCCAATAGGTAGGTATCTAGGTCCTCTGTTACGTAGATAGGTAGTTATGTAAGTAGGAATAAAGGTCCCTTGTATGTAGCTACTTAGCCCCTCAGTAGGTAGGTGGGTAGTTATATCGAGCCATTGATGGTAGGTAGGAATATAGACCCTCAGTCGGTAGGTAGTTCTTAGGTAAGTGTATAGCCACCTATTAGGTCCCGCAATAGGTGGCTATCTAGGTCCTCTATTATGTAGATAGGTAGTTATGTAAGTAGAAGAACATGTCCCTTGTATGTAGCTATTTAGCCCCTCTGTAAGTAGGTGGGTGGGAATATCGGGCCATTGAAGGTAGGTAGGAATATGGACCCCAGTCGGTAGGTAGTTCTTAATTAGGTAAGTTTATAGCCCCATTGGAGGTCCCCCAATAGGTAGGTATCTAGGTCCTCTATTACGTAGTTGGGTAGGTATATTGGGCCATTGAAGGTAGGTAGGAATATGGACCCTCAGTCGGTAGGTAGTTCTTAATTAGGTAAGTGTATAGCCCCCTATTAGGTCCCCCAGTAGGTAGATATCTAGGTCCTCTGTTACGTAGATAGGTAGCTATGTAAGTAGGAGTATAGGTCCCTCGTATGTAGCTACTTAGCCCCTCTGTAGGTAGGTGGGTGGGAATATCGGGCCATTGAAGGTAGGTAGGAATATGGACCCTCAGTCGGTAGGTGTGGTAAGATTGCCCTTTAAACTTTCCATGAAGATTGGTTGATCCTCTTTGGCTCCCCAGTGTCAGACTAGATGGCCGGAGGTTGGAGAGGCTTCCACTATGGCGCCACCTCCGGATCACGTGACCAGCCAAACGGATGAGCAATTGTTTGACGCTCATTCGGGAGGTAATATGTCTTTCGATACCTTGAGCTAGTGAAATCTCATTACTGGTACCAGGGCATATCTGGCTAGCGCTTGTGTTCCTCCATCACATCAGTTACTCAGCGCGCTACATTCGGCTTGCCCAGGGCTTGCTTTGTGATGACATTTGTAAGTTAATTATCTCTTAAATCCCCCCGACCGTTTAATTTTCTACAGCTGCTGGTGCTTATTCTCTCTTTTTTTTTTTTTAAATCTTTTTATGCATGACTTTTTTCAAAAGTTGTACTTGGATAAGTCATATTTTCTACATAATTGCTTCAACTTAGAAGAAGAGGTAATTTTGGAGAAACAGCTTGCTTCGTATGTTTGTCCAAATAAAGAGCAAAAAAAAGTAAAATCCCTCTTAGCGTAAATGACCGAGACAGGAAACCGAGCCTGAATTTGTGGAAATTTCAGCACAGTGGGGGCAGTTTAATAGCAAGGTCATTGCAGACCCTGCTCCAATCCCAGCTTCTCGTTCTGGTGCTTTCGGGCGAGTTCTTTTATTTCCTTGTTCATTAGGCACAAAAATTAGAGTGTCAGCTCTGCAGGGGAGTAATTGGTTTCTGCAAAAACCATATGTAGTGTCCTGCGCAGCCACCGGTATTGCATTCCTCACCCTCCTGGCAGACTCGTCTGCATCAGAAGCCGCAGCGAAGGGGCTCGAACAAATAATCCCCCCCAGTTTTTGGGATTTTTTTCTTTTAGCGGTTATACAAAAGTATAAATGAACTCATTTGAATTCACTGACACATTTTGGAAAGTCAAAAAACAGTTTACAGGCAAAATCTACAGCTGCGGGCTCAGGAGGCTCGTAAGATTCAGGCTGCTGACCCCTCTGCTTTGGTGAAATAGCTCCTCAACACCCTCAGAACATATCCTTTTGTGGGACGTGTTCACCTCTGGGACTAGAAGGATGATAATTGCATTAGACTTTTTCTGCAAGATATCTCATTGGCACCAGAGGGAACAACCGTGCTGAGGCTGTTTTTATGTGGACCCGGTGCAGCTCGGCCACAAGGGCTGAAGACTGAGTCACAAGGTAGAAGAGTTAGCAAATGCAAGAGAAATGCAGGGCCCGGATTTGGGGTGGTCCGAACTCTATGCTGGATTCCCTTGACACCGTCGAGGTGTCAGCAAAAGTTACTGCTCTCTGGAAGGGTTGGTAAGGCGTGGTGCACCCCAATGGGAAATAAGTCCGTAGAGTGAGGGGCCTGTCTTAAACTAGTGCACTTCTTTAATGGAGGAACTCAATTAAGGCAAGACACTGAGCGGCTTCTACAGTCTCCTCTCTGGTAGACAAAGGCTCTGAGCTGAGGAAAGGCCTGGGCTAGCTGTCCCTCTCTCTTTCAGAAGGCTGGTATGCTGTCCCAGGGTCTGTGGCTCAGTCGTCTGGCTGGCTTCTTGGTCAATGGGTTGGTGAGCCAGGATCTGTGGCTTGGTATCTTCAGAATCCTCTTCTGTCTGCTAACCACTGGTCTCTATCTGCAGATCTCCTAAGGGCTCTGAGTGCTAGCCTTTTATACAGTTTCTAGATCTAGAATCTGCTAATGGGAGGGATGGAGTGGGGAAGCTCAACCCTTACAACAACGTTGTTACAATTTCAGTCTCTCATACATTTATATAGAGCTTCCATTCTGGCCTAGGGGAATGACCCAGAATCTTATTATTTCTATTGTCTTAAACGAGTGCACTTCTTAAATGGAGGAACTCGAGTGCAACACCATATAGGCAAGACACTGAGCGGCTTCTACAGTCTCCTCTCTGGTAGACAAAGGCTCTGTGCTGAGGAAAGGCGTGGGCTACCTGTCCCTCTCTCTTTCAGAAGGCTGGTATGCTGTCACAGGGTCTGTGGCTCAGTCGTCTGGCTGGCTTCCTGGCCAAAGGACTGGTGAGCCAGGATCTGTGGCTTGATATCTTCAGAATCCTCTTCTGTCTGCTAACCACTGGTCTCTATCTGCACATCTCCTAAGGGCTCTTAGTGATAGCCTTTTATACAGTTTCTAAATCTATAATCTGCTAATAGGAGGGATGAAGCGGAGAAGCACAACCCTTACAACAACATTATTACAATTTCAGTCTCTCATACGTTTATATAGAACTTCCATTCTGTCCTAGGTGAATATATCCAGGTGGGGCAAAGGTGATTGTCTAAACTCCGAAACTCAACTGTGCATCTTCTAGCAAAGTGGAAAGTTGCCAAGTTCTCAGTGCACAGGTCTCAGAGTCTCTCAGTATTAGCTGGCTCAGTGTTCACCTTTCCCACAGTGCAGATAGACAGAACATATTATAATAAGCAATTAAAGCTGAGTTTAACAATAAAAAGCAGTAAAAAAAAACTATAAAAAAATATAAACCATGATACCAAGATAGGAAGGTGTTGATGTCTTTGTATAGTATACGACTCCTGATACAGCGTCTGTATTAGGCCAGAAATGCGTCAAGTGTTGTTTACAGTGTATAAGGTTTACACTCTTTTATGAGTATGTTTTTAGAATAAAAACCTTTTTATTAGCTCTATAATACAGCCTGTAGCCTCTCTGTGCCTCAAGGTTCTTGCCAAATGGACTATGATTGTATGTGAATAATCAGAAAGTGTGGATAGATTAGGATAAATGCACCAGGCTTCAGACGGACAACACTAATGGGGGGTTATATTATTACATTTATATCTAGAGGGATGTATCCTGCGCCTCCAGATAGCGTCCTAGCGTCCCTTCCTTCAGTAGAGACCTGTCCGGGTCTCATATATTGGGATATCTTACATCGTGTTCTCCTGGGCTGGAGAAATCTTTTTATTGTGCCATATACCACTGTACACTATGTCTATACCTTCCCATGAAATACCTCTGCTATATGTCGTCTCGGCTTCATTGCCGTGTACGGGAGATATAACAACAGAATCTAAGTGACCCTGTGGCTTCCTCCCAATCCAGTCCTGCCCCGAGCGTTCAGTCAGATTTATTTATTTTATCCATTTATATATCGCCGTCACATTCCACAGCGCTGTACAGAGAGAGTCATCATTCACATTAGTCTAAATTCAGGATGTTATTGGAGTGTGAGGGAAACCAGAGAACCCGAAGGAAAACCGGGCAAACAAGGGAAGAGCCTACAGACTCCTCTCAGATGTTGTCTTAGGTGAGATTTTAAAACAGGACCCCAGCACTGTAAGGTATTAGTTCTAATCACTGAGCCACCATGCTGTACCATGCTATCCACTGAGCCACCATGCTGCACCATACTAGCCACTGAGCCAACATGCTGTACCATACTAACCACTGAGCCACCATGCTAATGACTGAACCAACATGCTGTACCATGCTTTCCACTAAGCCACCATGCTGCACCATACTAACCACCGAGCCAACATGCTGTACCATGCTATCCACTGAGCCAACATCTGTACCATACAACTGAGCCACCATGCTAAGACCGAACAACATGCTGTACCATGCTTTCCACTATGCCACCCTGCTGCACCATACTAACCACCGAGCCAACATTCTGAACCATACTAACCACTGAGCCAACATGCTGTACCATGCTATCCACTGAGCCACCATGCTAATGACTGAACCAACATGCTATACCATGCTAACCACTGAGCCACCTTGCTGCACCATGCTAATGACTGAACCAACATGCTGTACCATACTAACCACTGAGCCACCATGCTGCACCATGCTAATCACTGAACCAACATGTTACACCTTGAGATGCTGTGCTGCCCCATGCTAATCACTGAGCAACTATGCTAACCACTGAGCCACTGTGCTGCAACATGCTACCCACTGAACCATTGTGCTACACTATACTAACCACTGAGCCACTGTGCTGCAACATGCTACCCACTGAACCATTGTGCTACACTATACTAACCACTGAGCCACTGTGCTGCAACATGCTACCCACTGAACCATTGTGCTACACTATACTAACCACTGAGCCACTGTGCTGCAACATGCTACCCACTGAACCACACAAGCAAAGCAAACTAGGGGTTGATAAATTGATATTTTCCTCTAAAGCAGGGGTGTCAAATTCATTTTCACCGTGGCCCACAGCATCTTTGTGGCTTGGTGCCTTGTTAGGGCTGTCAGAGCGGCACCATGGCCTGTGAGTTGCACCCCAGCTATGTCTAAGGGTAAGTTCACACGGCTTAATTGCAAGGTGTACTGTACGCCCTGCAATTACGCCGGGTGTTCACGGAGTCGCGCTGATCGGCGCATACTCCTGCATTACTAGACATGTCAATTATCAATTAATTAGGAGGCGTAATCCATAGTTCTCTATGAGAGCTATGGATTACTGTAATGATTGGGGTGCAGTACGCTCGTAATACGTGGCAGAATGCGCCCAAAAATAAGCCGTGTGAACATACCCTAAGCCACGGGTGTCAAACTGTTGGGAAACGACAACTCCCATCATGCATTTATATAATCTATAACAGTGGGTATGATGGGAGTTGTAGTTTCCAAACAGCTGGAGGGCCGCAGTTCGACACCCCTGCCCTAAGCTCTCAGGAGCCTCATAACAGGGCGTGGTCGGCCAGATTCGGCCCTCGGACCTTGAGTCTGACTCCTGTGCTCTGTATGGTGCAGTCTTACTCTGTAGCTACTACATGCAGACAAAACCGCATTCTTATGCCGTTACTTGCAAATTGTGCAGCTATTGGCCACCAAGTGAGGGCACGGCTTCATCCCCATGCAGTGGGGCACCCTACCTGGGTCACACGTCGCTGGCATGTGCCATTATTACATGGAGCGGGCACATCTGATCTGCACTGCTCTCAGCGGATGAACGTTGGATCTGTCATTGGATAATCAGATTCTTTTCTTTCCCCAGATTTCCGAGGATTTTCCCGATGATCTGACCCGTCGGATGTCTGGTTCCCGCACAGAGGTAATCTATGGCCTTCATTGTCAGTTCATTGTGTCACAACTGTTTGAGGCACGAGGCGACCGGTGAACATTGTCCCAGTGGTTTTAATGATGATGATTGGAAAAGCTCTCTGTATATACTGGGCTCCATACGATCATTTACAATTGGGTCTGTAGAACCCCCTGGTGATATATCAGGGACTGGTAAACTCAGGAACCATAAGCCAGTGTGCAGACCTGTTTCAGTGTTGAGGAGTTACACATGCAGTATATAGACTATATAATGTGCGCTGTATATGGAGTAGTTATTATAAGGTATATACATTATATAGACTATATAATGTTTGCTGTATATGGAGTAGTTATTATAAGGTATATACAGTATATAGTAGTTATTATAAGGTATATACAGTATATAGACTAATGTGTGCTGTATATAGTGTAGTTATAAGGTATATACAGTATATAGACTATATAATGTGTGCTGTATATGGAGTAGTTATTATAAGATATATACAGTATATAGACTAATGTGCACTGTATATAGAGTAGTTATAAGGTATATACAGCATATAGACTATATAATGTGCGCACCATATGGAATCGTTATTATAAGGTATATACAGTATATAGACTAATGTGCACTGGATATAGAGTAGTTATAAGGTATATACAGTATATAGACTATATAATGTGCGCTGCATATGGAGTAGTTATTATAAGGTATATACAGTATATATACTATATAATGTGCGCTGTATATGGAGTAGTTATTATAAGGTGTATATAGACTATATAATGTGCGCTGTATATGGAGTAGTTATTATAAGGTATATATAGTATATAGACTATATAATGTGCGCTGTATATGGAGTAGTTATAAGGTATATACAGTATATAGACTAGATAATGTGCGCTGTATGTAGAGTAGTTATTATAAGGTATATACAGTATATAGACTATATAATCTGCGCTGTATATGGCGTAGTTATTATAAGGTATATACAGTATATAGACTATATCATGTGCGCTGCATATGGAGTAGTTATTATAAGGTATATACAGTATATAGACTATATCATGTGCGCTGTATATGGAGTAGTTATTATAAGGTATATACAGTATATAGACTATATAATGTGCGCTGCATATGGAGTAGTTATTATAAGGTATATACAGTATATAGACTATATCATGTGCGCTGTATATGGAGTAGTTATTATAAGGTGTATATACAGTATATAGACTATATCATGTGCGCTGTATATGGAGTAGTTATTATAAGGTGTATATACAGTATATAGACTATATAATGTGCGCTGTATATGGAGTAGTTATTATAAGGTGTATATACAGTAGACTATATCATGTGCGCTGCATATGGAGTAGTTATTATAAGGTATATACAGTATATAGACTATATCATGTGCGCTGTATATGGAGTAGTTCTTATAAGGTATATACAGTATATAGACTATATCATGTGCGCTGTATATGGAGTAGTTATTATAAGGTATATACAGTATATAGACTATCAGGTGCGCTGTATATGGAGTAGTTATTATAAGGTATATACAGTATATAGACTATATAATGTGCGCTGCATATGGAGTAGTTCTTATAAGGTATATACAGTATATAGACTATATCATGTGCGCTGTATATGGAGTAGTTATTATAAGGTATATACAGTATATAGACTATATCATGTGTGCTGTATATGGAGTAGTTATTATAAGGTATATACAGTATATAGACTATATAATGTGCGCTGCATATTAAGTAGTTCTTATAAGGTATATATAGTATATAGACTATATCATGTGCGCTGTATATGGAGTAGTTATTATAAGGTGTATATACAGTATATAGACTATATCATGTGCGCTGTATATGGAGTAGTTATTATAAGGTATATACTGTATATAGACTATATCATGTGCGCTGTATATGGAGTAGTTATTATAAGGTGTATATACAGTATATAGACTATATCATGTGCGCTGTATATGGAGTAGTTATAAGGTATATACAGTATATAGTATATACAGTAGTTATTATAAGGTAGATGTATGTATACCCTCATTGATTTCCCGTGTTACCTGCGGGGTGACATTGTGCATTGTCTGGCAGCACTCGCAGTCAGACCGGCCGCCACGCTGTGGTCAGGGGTTTAGCACAGGAAACAAGTGTCGGTAATCAGGCTTGTGCCGTCCTCGCCGGCCCCTTCTACCTCGGCTCCTCAGTGACTGTTCAGATGTCGCCTCCTAAACCCGTCGGGGCGACTGCGCTTTTGACTCTTCCAGTTGCTTCTGTAGCAGCTGCAGCGCGTGCCCTGTACTGAGAGCCTCAAACCTCGCATGGGGCTCACTATGAAACTCCCCATCTCATACACACAGGGCTGGGATGATGGGTAGACGAATGTAGGCGACTACCCCGGGCGCCACTTCATCCCATGCAGAAAAAGGGGCACAAGGAGGCACGGAGTGGGCTGAACCTTCCATTGGGGGGGTGCTATGTGCCTCATTTGGATACCTTGTCCCAGTCCTGCGTACACATTAAAGGGGTTGTCTCACTATAGACATTGATGGCATATTGATAGGATATCTGATAGGAACGGGTCCTACCTCTGGAAACGCGCACCTGAAACCTCTCCCATTTTGGAGATGCTCTCATTAAAATGAATGGGAGATCTGAGTACAGCCGAGCGCCATCATCTGCCATAACCGTCCAGTGTAAAAGTATGAATTTACCTAATTGCTGAGCCTATTGGGCACATACGTTCCAGAAGGTGGCAATAGTGGAGAGCTGGATGTCTGTGGCAGCCGGACTCTCCAGTGCGAAGGCAGGGAGGGTCCATCACCGTCCCTGCCTTCTCCATCGCTGTCTACACACAGCTCAATGAGCATTGTATGTACAGTATGTACAGGCTTCCCGGTGCTTATGTGATCTCCGGGGCTCAGGAGCTGCTGGGTCTTATCAGACAGAGATCAGTTCTGCAGCGAGTTCAGGGGGCTAATATCTCAGCCCTAGTTACAGGGGAAATCGGCAACAACAACAAAAAGTTGTATATAAATTGCCCCAGGGTTCTTTGAGACACAATATGTAAAATAAATAATTAATAAAAAAGAAAAAATAGAAAAATCAGTAAAACAACCCAAACCGCAACATTAGCCCCGCCCCCGGCGACCTTAGCGCACCATATCGCCAGTATACAAATCTCCGTAACACAGAAGTTACAAATGTTTTAATGACACTTTTTACTATTTAAAATATTAAATAAAGTTTTTTTTGTTAATGCTGGCTGAGGCCTTCCTGTGCCTTCTCCTCCGCGTTCCTGAATTTCCTCCTCCCTGCCGGTCGCCACCCGGATTGTGCCGGCTCTGAGCGGGGTTAATACTGGCTGAGGCCTTCCTGTGCCTTCTCCTCCGCGTTCCTGAATTTCCTCCTCCCTGCCGGTCTCCACCCGATTGTGCCGGCTCTGAGCAGGGTTAATGCTGGCTGAGTCCTTCCCTGTGCCTTCTCCTCCGCGTTCCTGAATTTCCTCCTCCCCGTGGGTCGCTGCCCGGATTGTGCCGGCTCTGAGCTGGGTTAATGCTGGCTGAGGCCTTCTTGTGCCTTCTCCTCCGCGTTCCTGAATTTCCTCCTCCCCGTCGGTCGCTGCCCGGATTGTGCCGGCTCTGAGCGGGGTTAATGCTGGCTGAGTCCTTCCTGTGTCTTCTCCTCCGCGTTCCTGAATTTCCATCTCCCCGTCGGTCGCTGCCCGGATTGTGCCGGCTCTGAGCGGGGTTAATGCTGGCTGAGGCCTTCCTGGCGCTGAGATCTCCGTCATCTGCGCCGACGTCTTTAGGGGAAATGAAGGTAAAAGAAGCCTCTTCTGAGGACGCAGAACACGGAGCCCAGACATTTGCATCTGTTTAGCTCTCTTACAAGTTGCGAGGCGAGTGCGTGCCCTTGACGCCTGCGCTGATTTGTATGCCGCCGACGTCACCGCGCAAACTGCAGCAGTTCTTCATTGAGAAATCATCAGCTCGGGTTCTCATCACAAAAGTCCTGCGCTCCCCCCCCACCCCCCCTCACCAAGTTACTATTCATGACCCATTTGTCACCGGGATTATATTTTAGCGGATGTTTCGGGACCCGTCCTACACCTGACATGGATGGCAAAAGAAACTATAATACTACCCAGCACGAAATAAAACCTGGAGCCATCTAATCAGCGCACAGTCCGGGAGAGTTTATATATATGATAATGAACAGGGAGGGAGGCTGATATCAGACCCCAGCTCATCTATCATTAGAACCGGCCGGGGCGGGCGGGGGGGGGGGGGGGGAAGGGGGGTGCTGTCGGCTACCGCACCGAGGACACTACAGACACGGACGGGTGGAGCGATCAGGATCTCGTCAGAGGGGTTTCCCATACTATGGAGTCACCTCTGTAGAATGAACGCTCTGGACCTATATACCTATAGGTTCTCACAGCTGAGGGATTGCTACAATTGTATCTAATAGACCATCCTCCTTCAGCTAAATGTATCAGCAGCACAAGTTTAATTCTTAGGGCCCGTCCCCACGAGGGGTTAAAAAAACACAAAAAAAAAAAAGAAAAAAATAAAAAAAAAAAAAAAAAAACAAAAAAAAATATTTATAATAAAAAAAAAAAAAAAAAAAAAAAAACAAAAGGAGAAACACAAAAAAAAAAAAAAAAATATTAATAATATAAAAAAAAAAAAAAAAAATAAAATGGGGTAAAAAAAAAAAAAAAAAAATAGCAATACCGGTCGGATTATCCGACTGGTATGTGCTCTTTTTTTGGGGCCATGTACATGGCCGTAGAGGGGCGGCTTTTCTTCAGGGAGCCCAGGAAGTAAATATAACTTTTTTCCTAGTTTACCCCGTCTTGGTTAGCTGGAATTTTATGTGGCTGGACAACCGCTTTAAGACCCAGATCTCCACGGATCTAACAAATCATATTTATATCACTGAGCCCACCATGCCCATTCTTGGGGCTACCATGAAGTTGGATTCTTGGACCACACCATGTGGAGTTTATTCTTGGGGCCCACCATTGGCGTTGATTCCTTGGGCCACCAGTGGAGCTGATTCTGGGCCATCAGTGGGGATGATTCTTTGGCCCACCAGTGGAGTTGATTCTTGGGCCCTCCAGTGGATTTTATTCTTGGGCCACCAGTGGAGTTTATTCTTGGGGCCCACCAGTGGAGTTGGATTCTAGGGCCCACAGTGAGATGATACCTTGGGACCCACCAGTGGAGTTTTATCTTGGGGCCCACCATGAGTTTATTCTTGTGGGCCACCAGTGGAGCTGATTCTTGGGGCCATCAGTGGGGATGATTCTGGGCCCACCAGTGGAGATGATTCTTCGGGCCATCAGTGGAGCCGATTCTTGGGGCCCACCAGTGGAGGTGATTTCCACGGGTCCACCATTGAGGTGATTCTCGGGTCCACGAGTGGAGAGATTCTTGGGGCCACAGTGGGGAAGATTCTTGGGGGCCCACCATTTGGTTGGAGCGGATTCATGTGGCCACTAGTGGAGTTGATTCTTAGGGCCACCAGTGGAGATGAATTCTTGGGTCACCAGTGGAGTTGATTCTTGGGCCCACCAGTGGAGAATAATTCTTGGGGCCCACCAGTGAGGATGATCTTGGGGCCACCAGTGGAGATGATTCTTGGGGCCACCAGTTGGAGAAGATACTTGGGCCACCAGTTGGAGTTGATTCTAGAGGCCCACCATTGGAATAAATCTAGGGGCCACCATGGAGATGATTCTTGGGGCCACCAGTTGGAGATGATTCTTGGGCCAACCAGTGGGGGATGATTCTTGGGTGCCACCAGTGGAGCTGATTTCTTGGGGCCTACCAGTGAGTTTGATTCTTGGACCCCCCAGTGGAGAAAAATACTTGGGGCCCACCAGTGGAGCTGATTCTTGGGGCCACTATGGAGTTGATTTTTGGGGCCACTAGTGGAGTTGATTCTTAGGGCCACCAGTGGACTTGATTCTTGGGGTCACCAGTGGAGATAATACTTGGGCCCACCAGTGGCGATAATACTTGGGCCCTCCCGTAGTGATAATTCTTGGTGCCTACTGTGAAGATGATTCTTGGCGCCACCAGTGGAGATGATTCTTGGGGCCACCAGTGGAGATTATTCTTGGGGCCACCAGTGGAGATGATTCTTGGGGCCACCAGTGGAGTTGATTCCTGGGACCCACCAGTGGAGTTGATTCTTGGGGGCCCACCAGTGGAGATGATTCTTGCGGCCACCAGTGGAGATGATTCTTGGGGCCACCACTGGAAATGATTCTTTGGGCCAACCAGTGGAGTTGATTTTTGGGGCCCACCAGTGGGGTTGATTTTGGGGCCCACCAGTGAGTTGATTTTGGGGCCCACCAGTGGTTATCCTTGGGGCCCACCAGTGGAGTTGATCCTTGGGGCCCACCAGTGCAGTTGATCCTTGGGGCCCACCAGAGGAGTTGATTTTTTTGGGTCTACCAGTGGAGCTGATTCTTGGGGCCACCAGTGGAGTTGGTTCTTGGGACCCACTAGTGGACTTGATACTGGGAGCCCAAACAGAAGAGTTGATTGTTTGGACCCACCAGTGGAGTTGATTCTTAGGGACGTCCAGTGAAGTTGATTTCTTGGGGCCACCAGTGGAGTTGATCCTTAGGGCCCACCAGTGGAGTTGATTCTTTGGGCCCACCAATGGAGTTGATTCTTGGGACCCACTAGTAGACTTGATACTGGGAGCCCACCAGAAGAGTTGATTATTTGGGCCCACCAGTGGAGTTGATTCTTAGGGTCCTCCAGTGGAGTTGATCCTTAGGGCCCACCAGTGAAGTTGATTTCTTGGGGCCACCAGTGGAGTTGATTCTTAGAGTCCTCCAGTGGAGTTGATCCTTAGGGCCCACCAGTGGAGTTGAGTTCTTGGGGCCACCAGTGGAGTTGATTCTTAGGGCCCACCAGTGAAGTTGATTTCTTGGGGCCCATCAGGAGAATTGACTCTTGGAGACCACCAGTGGAGTATATTCTGGGGCCCACCAGTGGAATTGATTCTTGGAGCCACAAGTGAAGTTGATTCTTGGAGGCACTAGAGGCGATGATTCTTGGAGCCACCAGTGGAGTTGATTCTGGGGCCAACTAATGGAGTTTATTCTTGGGTCCACCTAGTGGAGTTGATTCTTGGCGCCACTTAGTGGAGTTGATTCTTGGGGCCCACGTGTGGACTTGATTCTTGGGGCCCACCAGTGGACTTGATTCTTGGGGCCCACCAGTGGACTTGATTCTTGGGGCCCACCAGTAGAGTTGATTCTTGGGGCCCACCAATGGAAATGATTCTTGGAGCCACCAGTGCAGTTGATTCTTAGGCCCCCCTCCTCTACAGATACTGAACATGACTCTTGGTTTCTGCCTCTCTTCCGCTGCCTGATAAGAAGCCCCATGCCCGCCATGCCCTGAGGCCACTGGTTTTCTCCTACTCCGCTGAGGACCAGTCCAAACCTTTCCATTGACAAGTATCATCCCTGAAATAGCAGGATCTAATTTTCTACACTTTCCATTTGCCTGATCGGGTCTATGCCAAGCAGCCGTCTCTTCACGCTGGTGGCCCGTGGCTTTCGCAGGATGCTCTTGCAGTGAACGTCCCCGGTTCTGCGGACACTCGGTGGCGCTCGCTCGGCACAGGGTTTCCATAGTACATCCGCGCTGTGCAGAGCATCTCTGCCGCCGCCCGCACATACTCCACTTCTCGCCGTCCTTTCACGAGCAATTTTCGTCTTAAGCAGCAAACGGGTGTTTTGCACAAGCCTCCCCTGCAGCTGTCGAGAGGATTTCATTCCTGCAGCCGTTTACTATTTTTGATCGGGCTGTTAACGGCTTGATTTAGGGATCAGCTGCGTAATAAATTGTTTCATATTTTGGGCCTTTTCTTTTTTCAGCCTTCTTTTCAGATCTCACCCTGACTTAGAGCGGTTTTTAACATTCCACCGGTCCCCCTCCCGTCATTCAAACTTTGGGCCAACCCTCGCCCACCCAGACCGGGTTCTTACCACACAACCAATACCCGTCTTATATAAAACACACCCCGGGGGGGAATACCCTTCCAATTGGGGGACCCCTAAACAAGGCCGCCTTCGCCCCAACATCTCCTCACCCCTCCTACAAATACGTCCCTGATTCATAGATTCTGGGTTTCATTTGCTCCAAAACTTTTCTATTTTATTTAAAGCACTTTCCAAATCCCAAAGGGGAAGATACTCGGGGCCGGGGCGATGTGAAAAGGGGGGGGAAAACGCTGCACTCACCCTTTACTGTCTCGCGTGGTCCCTTTTGTCCACCTAACAACGTTATTGTTTAAAGGGGCTACAGAGATTTCACAGCACATCGTCCCTTTTCCCCTTCTCACATCTAAAATCTAGATTAATTAAATTTGGGGTGTGGGGAAACTGGGGAAAAAATAAAAACCCACCAAACATAGAAAAACATACAAACCCCCAATTTTCTTCTGGGAAAAAACCCGACACCACAACAACAGGGGGACAGTAACCTGTTTCTCATTTTAACCACCGTGCGCACCATCTAACCACTGAGCCCCCTGCTAACCACTAACCACCTCTCACCACTAACCACTGAGCCCCCTGTTTCACCAGCAACCACTACCCTTTGCTACCCATTTTTAAAACCCCGACCACCGTCTCCCCAGCAACCACTGAGCCCCGTGCTGCACCAGGGTAACCACTGAGCCACCGTGCTGCACCATGCTAACCACTGAGCCACCGTGCTGCACCAGGCTAACCACTGAGCCATTGTGCTACACCATGTTAACCACTGAGCCAGCATTGCAGCACCATGCTAATCAATGAGCCACTGTGTAGTACCATGCTAACCACCGAGCCATCATGTTGTACCATACGAATTACTGAGCCACGGTACAGCACTATGCTATCAATAATTCACTGTGCCGGGCTCATGTTAACTACTAAGCCTCGTGCTGCCCCATGCAAACCCACTGAGCCACCGTGGTGCAACCATGCTAACCACTGAGCCACCGTGCTGCAACCATGCTAACCACTGAGCCACCGTGCTGCACCAGGGCTAACCACTGAGCCCCCGGGTGCTGCACAATGCTAACCAATGACCCCATCATAGGCCCGGGAAACTGACCATAGGGCAAACCGGGCATTTGCCCGGCGGGCCGCTGGGGTCCGGGCCGCAGGGCCGGCTCGGATCGCCCGCCGAGGAGGACGGTGGTCCCCCCCCGGCGGGCCCCGAGTGCCGGTCTGTGGCGCGCTACAGGGGCCGCAATGGTCGCAACAGCGACCGGACCCCTGTGGCAGGGGGCCGATAGGCCCCCCCCCCTCGCCACACGGCTCCCACGGCGGGTCAACTGACCCAGCCATGCAGCCATCACGGCCGCCGCCTGCACCGCGCGGTGAAAGCAGCGACCGAGGCTGAGCATCTGGGGATCTACTGATCCCGTCTGTCACTCCCAGTAGGCCGCGGGCAGGCGCGCGATGTAATTGACGTCATCGCGCGCCTGCTCCGCGGCCCCGCACTCTGCAGTGAGCGACCACCGGCTCCGGATTGAAGAGGACGGGCGCAGCGGGTGTCCCGGTGAGTATTACGTTTTTATTTTTTTATAATCTACTTACTGTCCCTGGCTGCCCTATACTGCCCCTGCCCTGGCTATATACTGCCCCTGCCCTTGCTATATACTGCCCCTGCCCTGGCTATATACTGCCCCTGCCCTGGCTATATACTGCCCCTGCCCTGCCCTGGCTATATACGGCCCCTGCCCAGGCTATATACTGCCCCTGCCCTGCCCTGGCTATATACTGCCCCTGCCCTGGCTGCCTTTTACTGCCCCTGCCCTGGCTATATACTGCCCCCCTGCCCCGGCTAAAATACTGCCCCTGCCCTGCCCTGGCTATATACTGCCCCTGCCCTGGCTATATACTGCTCCTGCCCTGGCTATATACTGCTCCTGCCCTGGCTGCCTATACTGCCCCTGCCCTGGCTATATACTGCCCCTGCCCTGCCCTGGCTATATACTGCCCCTGCCCTGCCCCTGCCCTGGCTGCCTATACTGCCCCTGCCCTGCCCTGGCTATATACTGCCCCTGCCCTGGCTGCCTATACTGCCCCTGCCCTGGCTATATACTGCCCCTGCCCTGCCCTGGCTATATACTGCCCCTGCCCTGGCTATATACTGCCCCTGCCCTGGCTGCCTATACTGCCCCTGCCCTGGCTGCCTATAATAGCCCTGCCCTGGCTGCCTATAATAGCCCTGTCCTGGCTATATAATGCCCCTGCCCTGCCCTGGCTATATACTGCCCCTGCCCTGGCTATATACTGCCCCTGCCCTGGCTGCCTATAATAGCCCTGTCCTGGCTATATACTGCCCCTGCCCTGCCCTGGCTATATACTGCCCCTGCCCTGCCCTGGCTATATACTGCCCCTGCCCTGGCTATATACTGCCCCTGCCCTGGCTATATACTGCCCCTGCCCTGGCTATATGATGCCCTGCCCTGGCTATATGATGCCCTGCCCTGGCTACCGATACCCTGCCCTGGCTATATGATGCCCTGCCCTGGCTATATGATGCCCTGCCCTGGCTACCGATACCCTGCCCTGGCTATATGATGCCCTGCCCTGACTACTGATACCCTGCCCTGGCTATATGATGCCCTGCCCTGACTACTGATACCCTGCCTGGCTATATGATGCCCTGCCCTGGCTACCTATGCCCTGGCTACCTATACCCTGCCCTGGCTACCTATACCCTGCCTGGCTACTGATATCCTGCCTGGCTACCTATACCCTGCCTGGCTATATGATGCCCTGCCCTGGCTACTGATACCCTGCCTGGCTACCTATACACTGTCTGGCTATATGATGCCCAGCCCTGGCTACTGAAACCCTGCCTTGCTATATGATGCCCTGCCCTGGCTATTTGATGCCCTGCCCTGGCTATATGATGCCCTGCCCTGGCTATATGATGCCCTGCCCTGGCTACCGATACCCTGCCCTGACTACCGATACCCTGCCCTGGCTACAAATATACTGTGCCCTGGCTATATGATGCCCTGCCCTGGCTACCGATACCCTGCCCTGGCTATATGATGCCCTGCCCTGGCTACCTATACCCTGCCCTGGCTATATGATGCCCTGCCCTGACTACTGATACCCTGCCCTGGCTATATGATGCCCTGCCCTGACTACTGATACCCTGCCTGGCTATATGATGCCCTGCCCTGGCTACCTATGCCCTGCCCTGGCTACCTATACCCTGCCCTGGCTACCTATACCCTGCCTGGCTATATGATGCCCTGCCCTGGCTACCGATACCCTGCCTGGCTAACTATACACTGACTGGCTTAAAGATGCCCTGCCTGGCTACTGAATACCCTGCCTGGCTAACCCATACCCTGCCTGGCTATATGATGCCCTGCCCTGACCTACTGATACCTGCCTGGCTACCTATATACTGTCTGGCTATATGATGCCCTGCCCTGGCTATTGATATCCTGCCTGGCTACCTATACCCTGCCTGGCTATATGATGCCCTGCCCTGGCTAATGATACCCTGCCTGGCTATATGATACCCTGCCCTGGCTACCGATACCCTGCCCTGGCTACTGATACCCTGCCCTGGCTACTGATACCCTGCCTGGCTACCTATACACTGTCTGGCTATATGATGCCCTGCCCTGGCTACTGATGCCCTGCCCTGGCTACTGATGCCCTGCCCTGGCTACCTATACCCTGCCTGGCTATATGATGACATGCCCTGGCTACCTATACCCTGCCCTGGCTAAAATGATGCCCTGGCCTGGCTGCCTATATCCTGCCTGGCTGCCTATAATAGCACTGCCTACCTATACACTGCCCTTTACTGCCTATAATAGCCCTGCCCCACCTTACACTGCCCTGGCTGCCCATACACTGTCCCTTTCCTGCCTATATTTCTGTCCTGCCTGCCTATATACTGGGCCCTTGTCTGCCTATATATGTCCCTTTCCTGCCTATATACTGTCCCTGCCAGCCTGCATACTGGGGCCCCGCCAGCCTGCATTTCTGGCCCTGCCTGCCTACATACTGGCCCTGCCTGCCTACATACTGGCCCTGCCTGCCTAATGGGGGGTCTACCTATTTACATGCCACTTATCTGACATTTTTTAATTTCTAATTTTTAGGGTCTAACATACGATGTTTGGGGAATTGATAGAAAGTGCTGGAAAAGAGAGAGGAGTCTAAGATGTATTTGTTTGGGAAATTCTAAAGGGACGAGTAGTGACCGGGGAGAAGAAGACATTGGGATTGTACCCGGGCAGAGAAAGAAATGAAGGGAATGACTCATCAGAAAAAACGTCTGGAGGTTTGTGCCAGAAGAGAAAAGGAGGAGAAGAGAACAAACTCCTATCAGAGATGACGTCTCCCGTGAGTCTCTGCTTTTACTTCTGTGTTGAGTCAGTGCGTATTCATGTGAAAGGTGACCTGACTACTGGTGATGTGATTGGTGGGGTTGTAGGTTATGCTGGTGCTTGTATAGTGGCCACGTAGGGTTGTCCCTGATTGTAAAGGCAAGTGCACTCCTGACTCTGTGATGAGGGGTTTCCCCTGCACCACTGTTTCTTTCTTGCTTGTATGTAGGGGGCTCTCACACGGAGCGGTTTTGGGTGCATTTTTTGATTTGGGTTTTTTTTTGCAGAAATGTTCAGAATTAACAGCACTGCCTTTCTTCACAAAAAAGCAACAAAAACACATCAAAAATGCACCAAAAATGCTCTGTGTGAAAGCAGCTTTATAGTGCAGTTTATTTTAGACAGTGGCGAGGTGCGAGAACAAGGGACATTTTTTAAGCGGATATTGTGTGTGGGCTGCTGGGGACTTAGTGCCAGGGCTGATTTTTATTCCCAGTCCGGCCCTGGCCATCATGTTTCACAATGCTAACCAATGAGCCATCATGTTTCACAATGCTAACCACTGAGCCATCGTGCTGCACCATACTAACTACTGAGCCACCGTGCTGCCTATGTGCTCACAGTACTGCTACTGCATGCAGACAAATTCACAGAAACCTTTAAAAAATATTCTCCATAGAAAGACAAGGACTGGTTAAATGAGCTCCTGGGGACAGCGGATCAGCTTACACAAACAATACCAATAATTGCTCTTGGACCGTCCTTTCACAGAAGTCGTTCATATTTGACCACTTCTGCCCCCTCATGGCTTTAGCTAAACTACATCAGTGCCCAAGACGATTTTTTTGTGCTCTCCTCACACAAAGTAATAATACAGCAATAATAAACAGGTACAAACATACAAGTATAGGGCTTCTCCAAGAAGGATCATACGGTTCATCTTCAGCTCCTACTACAGAAATAGTTCATATTCGACCACTTCTGCCCCTCATGGCCTTAACTAGACTATGTTGGTACCCCAGATGATTTTTACTGCTCTGTCCCTCCCCACATAGTATACACAGAGTGCAGGGGCATAGAGAAGCCTGGGCCCCATAGCAAACTTTTGGATGGGGATCTCCTCCCGCCCCTGACCATGAACATTTATCAGGACCTCTTAATAAGTTCTGCATTTACTAGATAATACAAGAAGTAGATACCACACCATACATATCACTACCACTCTGCTCCCAAACACATCCCACTATACCAAGACCAACATTACCAATAACGCTATTACATAGCGGCAAGAATATACCGCAAGAATACAACCACAAATTACCACCACATAGTGACTGAATAACACCACTACACTAAATAAAGATCAGTATACAAAGACTAATATTACCACCATATAGTGACCATATAGTGGTAGATACCAATGTGCACAGGCTCTGTAGACTGTATATTACCCCCATACATTGACCATATAGTGGTAGACACCAGTGTACACAGGCTCTGCAGACTATATATTACCCCCATACAGTGACCATATAGTGGTAGACACCAATGTACACAGGTTCTGCAGACTGTATATTGCCACCGTACAGTGACCATATAGTGGTAGACACCAGTGTACACAGACTCTGCAGACTGTATATTACCTCCATACAGTGACCATATAGTGGTCTTCAGACTTAATTTCCTCCTACTTTCCCAAAAGTGTACCTTTTAAAAAAGGCTCTGCAAG
>JAODAL010046762.1:0-30596 GCA_025379985.1 Phyllomedusa bahiana
AAAACAACTCTGGTGGACTCCAACCAACAACTTTTTAAAAAAAAAAAGAATACCTTTACACTTCCTTTTTATGCCCTGTTTTTATTTATGTTTAAACCTTTGTAGGGGGAAATGTTTTTTTTAAAAATTTTGGTAAACATCCCCTTTACACCTGTTCAAAACTTGCATTTTTTGTTTTGGTTTGAATGTGCATTAGGACCTCGAGATTATCCACAGCAGTCAGAAAAAAAATTTGCCTATGCTTTTTATATAGTTGGTGCTATGGTAAACTCAGGGGATCTCCCCCTGACATCACGGGTGCGGGATGATTCACTCCCCTACAAATGGCACAAAACCTTCCCTGGTTTAAAAAACTGGTTGGTAGGGGGGATTAGTTTACCCCCCTTTTCTTGGATCGATAGTCTTTTAAATGTACAGGAGAGTGGGTATGCCACATTCCCAAAAGCAATCAGAGTTAAAAAGGGGGGATTGCCGTTAACCCTGCTCTGGGGGATAGATTAATATACATATATATATAATATATATATAATTATAAAATAAAAAATTATATAATATATTATAATATATTATATTAACTTTTAAAATGAATTGCAAATGAATAAAAATTTGTCCGACATTGGAGGTTGGGAATAATGTTTTTTTTATTTGAAAAATTATTTTCCCCACTTCAAACTTTGCTTTCGTTAAAGAATGCCCCCTTTGTAGAAATTCCCAGTATGCAGACCTTTGGCATTCTAGTGTTAATTGCTGAGGTAATCTGGAGAAATTTCACCACATGCTTCCAGAAGCCCCTCCTAGAAGTTGGATTCGCTTAATGGCCACTTTTTACGCACCATACGCTCAAGCTGCTTCCACAACAGCTCAATGGAGTTGAGATCTGGTGACTGTGCTGGCCACCCCATTAAAAATACCAACGCCCCTTTTCCCAAAAAAGTTCTTTCATAAATTGAAGGGGTGCTTTGAGTAATTGTTCGTTGCAGGTAAAAAGGCTCCAAATTCAAGCACCCCCCACAGAGTATGGCATGGCATTGCAAAATGAAGTGATAGCCTTCCTTATTCAAAATCCATTTTACCTTGTGCACCTCTCCCACTTTACCAGCACCAAAGCAACCCCAGACCATCACATTACTTCTACCATACTTGACAGATGGTGTCAGGCACTCTTCCAGCATCTTTTCAGTTCTTCTGCGTCTCACAAATGTTATTCTGTGTGATCCAAACACCTCAAACTTCGATTTGTCTGTCCATATCACTTTTTTTCCAATCTTCCTTTGTCCAATTCTGTGTTCTTTAGCCCATATTAATTTTTTTCCTTTATTAGCCAGTCTCAGATAGGGCTTTTTCTTTGCCACTATGCCCTGAAGGCCGGAATCCCGGAGTCGCCTCTTCACTGTAGGCGTTGACACTGGCGTTGTGCGGAAACTATTAAATGAAGCTGTTAGTTGAGGACCTGCGAGACATCAATTTCTCAAACTAGAGACTCTAATGTTCTTGTCTTGTTGCTCAGTTGTGCAGCGGGACCTTCCACTTCTCTTTCTACTCTGGTTAAAAGCCTATTTGTGCTTCCCTCTGAAGGGAGTATTAACACCGTTTTTAGAAATCTTCCCTGTTCTTGGCAATTTCTCACATGGAATAGCCTTCATCTCTCAGCACAAGAATAGACTGTCGAGTTTCACATGAAAGTTCTCTTTTTCTGGCCATTTTGCGAGTTTAATCAAATCAACAAATGTAATGCTCTAGATTCTCAACTAGCTCAAAGGAAGGTCAGTTTTATAGCTTCTCTGATCAGCAAAACTGTTTACAGCTGTGCTAACATACTTGCACAAGGTTTTCCCAAGGGGGGGTTCAAAATATCCAATACCCTTTTCTTACACAGTTAACAAACACAATGTCCCATTAGAAGACTGGAGTGATGGTTGCTGGAAATGGGCCTCTATACACCTATGTAGATATTGCATTAACAACCAGACGTTTGCAGCTAGAATAGTCATTTACCACATTAACAATGTATAGAGTGTATTTCTGATTCATTTAGCGCAACATTTCCCAACACGCCAACACCAGTTTTTTGGGCTATATTGCGCTAAAACTGCTTTTGACGTCATATTTTGGATGTAAATGGACTGTCGTACACAAAACTAGGCGCATTATATTTCGAGATCAACACATTGTAATGCGCCTAGAGATGGGCGAATTGATTCCAACGAAGTAGAATTCTTTTAGAATTTCAGGAAAACTTCGATTCTGAACGAAGTCGAACTTTGGGGTACTTCGGGTGAACGAAGTGTGCTTTTGATTGATAAAATGGGTGCAGCACATGGCGTTACATGGCAAAGAACTCTGGGAGGAAGAAAGGCATAGCCTACATGACATGTGCAGAGATGAAGCCAATCAGAGACCCGGCGGGATTCTGTGACGTCACCGGGACTATATAAGTCCGGCGCGACGCTGGGAGCTCATACCGCTCTCACTGTACTGATTAGGGAAGGTGCTGCCGCAGCTGCTTATGATAGCCTTACTAAAGAACTCATTTTTATACAGCGATTCTTGGGGGGTGTCACAGCTTGTCTCAGAGACTACTTCTCTTAACGTTCTATTTCTGATTTTGTGGGGTTTTGGATCTGAAGTCCATTTTGTGTCCAGTGCAGCTGCATATACATTTTAAAGCTATCTGCTCACAGCTCATTGAATATCCAAGGGTTATCTAAGCCTGTTCCTGTTGTATTCATTTAAAGAAACAGCATTTTTACAATACAAATACCACTTCATTTTTGGTTGCTCAATTCTTTGGCGCAACTTACATCCAGGGGTTAATTAAGCGTTGTTCTGCTGCTGTGGTGACTAAAAGAAACCGTCTCTTTCACCGGCAAAAAAGACATTTTTCCTGTAGCATAATTCACAAGCGAAGGTTAAATACAAGTTTTTCTCTTGCTGTGTAGCATAAAATACACGCCATTGTAACACTCTACAAAGCTGGTAGTTTTTGGCTGCTCAATTCTTTTGTGCAATTTACATCCAAGGGTTAACTAAGTATTTTTCTGCAATTTTACTCAGTAAAAGAAACTTTCTTTTCACCGCCACAGAAGAAATTCTGTAGCATAATTCATATCCGAAGGTTAATTAAGCCTGTTTGTGCTTTTATATTCAGTAAAATACAGAGAGTTTTTAAACGGCACATAGAAGTCAATTTTTACTGGCCATTTGTGGAGCGCAATTTATATTCAACGGTTACCCTAGCTTGTTACTGGGTTCATTTGGAGTCAAATACAGGGTGTGTATTTATCATATACAGATATCTTCATCAAACAGTGTCTGTACATTTTAGGACAAACAGAATGTCAGACAGAGAGGTGGCAGGCTCTTCACCTGTGAGTGGCAGTGGCACAAACATTCCTGGAGCAGGCCCAGATCGCAGCACAGCAAGGGGACGTCGCAGCAGGGGTCACTCGTTGAGGCCACAACCGCCGCTGTCATCTAGCGGCCGTGTGTTGTTCAGCAACCCAATGGTTCTTGATTGATTGACTAGGTCATCCACGTCCTCCCAGATGATATCTGACAACCCCAGCCAAGAGTCGGTGGGATCGTCAGACACAACCCTCAATTGGCATGGCCCGGGAGCGAGTCAGCAGCCCTCACCTGTCCTCAACCTGCCTCTGTCCCATCCAGTTCCCTCAGCCAGAGATCTACTATGTGGTCTGGGCTCAGAGCCACTATATAGCGAGGATGAACAAATTGAGGAGGGCAGTCAACAGCTACTTGGCAGCGAAGAAATGGGGCGAATATCCCCTTCTTCTTGCAGTAGGTGGCAAAGTATAGATGTGGAGATTGGCATGGGAAGTCATGTTGTGAGGGGTCAGCCTCTGCATACCAAGACCGGTGATGAGGACAGCAGTGACAATGAAACACAAATAGATGATGATGTAGCCGACCGCACTAGGGAGCCGGGTGAAGCAAGGGCGTCATCATCTTCCGGAGAAGAGGTCGTCAGCTTGCGCGTCAGGCAGCAGCACAGCCAGCAAGTGTGTTGTGGCCGTGAGTCAGCAGGTGAGGTCAGGAGCCAAGCGGCCACGGGGTAGAAAACCCGCTTCGCAGGTCCAAGAAAGTAGCAGCACAGGGGCTCAGCGAGGCAGCGGCGGCAGTAGTCACTCAGTGCGGAGCATTGGCGGTAAAATCAGCTACTCGGTGGTGTGGAAGTTCTTTGCTAAGAAAACCCGGAGGAGCCGAATATGGGTAATATGTAGAATCTGTGGGCAGAAAGTGAAGCGTGGCCAGGGAGTAACGTTGGCACCACGGCGATGCGGTAAAACACATTGCGCGTCACCATCCGGTGGCCTGGGAGAAAACGTGGCTCAGATGTGGTTGTCCATCCTGCCCCGCCAGCAGCGCGCCCCCAGTGGCACGCATGTCATTGCTGCCAGTCAAGGCTCCACCACCTCTGCAGAAGGGAGCTGTTTCTCTTTGCCATCATCTCCCGGTCCAGATGCTCCTGTCCTCGCTACTCATGGCGCCAGCAGTCGTTCAGCAGAGGCGATTGCAAAGAGACAACCCAGTATGCGTCCAACCATCCTAAGTGCAGCAGCTGACCGTGCTCCTGTCCAAGTTGTTGGTACTGCAGTCCCCCCTTTCCAATGGTGGATTCTGCACCATTCAGGAACTAATGGCTTGTGCCGAGCCGAGATGGAGAGTTCCAAAAGCGTTATTTATTTTCCAAAAAGGCAGTAGTACCAGAACTTATAAATATGTAGAACAAAAAGTGGGCCAGTCCTTGAGCTTATTGGTTTGTTCCAAAGGTGCACGGCAGCGCAGACGTCTGGATTTTGTAACTACGGTCAGGGCCAGTACATGTCCTTTACTGCCCACTGGGTGAATGTGTTTTTCGGCCCGGGCACCCCAACAACTTGGACAGGAGAAGCCGCTTTCCCCCTCCACGTTGTCAAACTGCGGCTCCTGCGCCAATGTCCGCCCCCCTCCTTCCTCCTCCACCACCACCACCATCTCAGCCTCCACAAGTACTGCTCCATCATACCACTGTGTAAGGACACAGCGTGTACCAGTTCTACACCTGGCTTGCTTCGGCGAACGAAGTCACACAGGGGAGGAAAATGCTCCGCGTCATGCAGCAAGAAATCGATGTGTGGCTTTCTCCACACCAATTGCAAATCGTAACATGGTGACGGACAATGGGAGGAACATGGTGTCCGCGCTGCCCCCGAGGAGGAATGGCCCCATTGCCCTGTTGGCTTTGTTCAATCTGGTTGGAAAAGGTTCCTGAAGTCTTCCCCCGATTTCAAATTTCTGAAAAGGCCGGGAAAATTTTGCATGCACTTCACCCCTTTCCCTACAAAGCCAGGAACACCCTCCCGATTCAGGGGCAGAATGGCCCCCCCCCAACACACTTATATGCAATGTTTCCCCCCGTTGGAATTCTACCCTGCACTTTAAAACCACTGTATAACAAGAAACCATTAAAAATTTTTGTGATCCGGCGACAGGAGTATCCCTTTTAAAACTTGATGTAAACCAGGGCACTCATGCTGACCCCTCCCGTTTGTTGGGGCCATTGAGGACCACTTTTAATTTGTCTGCCAGGACTACGGGATGAATAACGCTTCCACTGTTTCACCCCGGGAAACAATGCTGAAAAATCTGTCGGGCAGGGACGGGAGATGGGCGATACATCTCCCGGCACATGAGTCCGGGGACTGAAATGGAGGGGGGAGGGGGAGGAGGCATTGGAGCAGAAGCATTGTTGGTGAAAGATGGATTTTCTACCCGGGGAAAAGAGACCCCAGCACCGGGGGCGTATACAGGGAAATAGAGGCAGGGAGCCCCTCGGGTCATGTGCAGATGGCCCCAGCAGCTTTTGGCCTGGCTAGTACAGCCAAAAAGGCCCATCCGGAGGGGATGACTTCTGGCTCCCACCCTATTGGCCTCATCCCGGTCCAAAAGGGAGCCTTTTTCCCCCCTATTGAAGGGAGGACAAAATAAATACTAAGGGGAAAACCTCCGAGGGAGTTGGCAGTGACAGGGCTGACCGGGGATTCTCAGCGCTCACGTACTAATGCCGGGCCTGCTGGGGGAAAGGGGGGGGGGTTTTGGACAGTACCCCTCCCTCAGCAGCAAACCAAGTTGGGGGTCATGATAGCACCTTCCTTCACCCGCCTAGTGAGGAGGGGATCGACAGACACAGAAAACAGGGCCTGGGGAGTCCCTGAACCCAAAGGGCGTGGGGCCCACTTGGACAGCACCTGCCACCCCATTAGAAAAATCCCTGGATTGTGGCAGCCAAAGGATGTGTGGCCCCAACTTGCCGATTTGCAGTGGAGAACTGTCCGTCCGGCCAGTATGTTTTTACAGAGGGGTGTTCAGTTGGGGGGGGCCCTCGTTACCCCAAGGAGAACCGCTTGTCCCCCGGAAAGACCTTTGTCAAGATGAATCGGCGTGGTGGCCAGGATTCCCACACCAATCCCCTTTGGCGTAGACACATCAGCCATGCGCCTCACCCAAACTGTGAGAAATGATTGGGTTCAAATTTCCTCCCCAGCCACTATTCGATGCCACCGACCCCCCTGATGCCTCAAAACTCTGCCCCGTTTTTTCCATCTGCCAACAACCATCTTTACCCGGGCTGGTTTTCCCCCCACCTCCACACTTTGTCATTGTGCCACTCTCTGACCTCATTTTTTGCCCTGCCCCGCACCTCCACTCTCTGTCTTTGCCACTCTTGGAAATCCATTTTGCCCCCTCCCGAATGTCAATGTGCCACGCCCACCTCATGCTGCTGCTAGTGACCCCACACGGCTTGTGCCACCCGTGGCCTACCTGTTTTTTTCCACCTCCAGAATGTCAGTGCCCCTGCCCGAAACCCCTTCTGGGTGCTTTGTGACCTCCACACTGTGTCATTGTGCCACTCTCTGACCCCTGCTCTGCTGAGTGACCCCCACTCTCTGTCATTGGCCATCTGTGGTTACTCCGTTTTTGCCCCTCCCAAAAGTCATTGTCCACTGCATGACCTCATGCGACCCTCAAAACCGTGACCTCCACTCCTTTTTTCATTGTGCCACTCCCTTTGGGCCTACCCGTTTTTTCCACCCTCCAGAAGCATTGTCCACTGTTTACCTCATTTGCTGCTGCTGTGTGCCTCCAAAACTGTGTCTTGTGCCCACTCTGTGGGCCCATCCTTTTTTTTCCACTTCCCCAAAAGTCATTGTCCCCTGGGTTTACCTCATCCGCTGTGTGCTGCTGCCATGACCTTCACACGTGTCTTGTCCACTCCTGACCTCATGTGTTGCTACCGTGACCCCCCCACTGTTCATTTGCCACTCTTGGCCCCCTTTTTTTTGCCACCTCCAAAAGTCATTGTGCCACTGCCTGCCTCATGCGCTGCCCCGTGCCCTCCATCTCTTCTTTGTCCCATTCTGGGGCCCTACACGTTTTGCCACCTCCAGAATGTATTGTGCCAGGGCCTGACTTATGCTGCGCTACCGTGCCCCATCTCGTTTGTCCCACTCGTGGCCAACTCCTTTTTTTTGCCACTCCAGAATCCCCATTGTCCCCCTGCCCTGACCTCATGCTGCGCTCCCATGAGCTCCACACTGTGTCTTTTTGTCCACTCCTGACCTCATGCTGCTGCGACGTGACCGCCACCTCTTTTTGTGCACTCTGTACACATAACAATAACAGCAGCACAAAAAAAAGAATACGTTGAAAAAAAACATTATGCTTTAAACAAAAAAAGTAAGTTTTATGAGCTTCTTTGTTCACACTTTTTTTCGCAAAATTTCTTAAGCCCCCCTTCAAATTTCAACGAGACCTCAAAGCGGTGGGTTTTCCCCCAAAGTTTACACTAACGCTATATTTCTCTTTGGCCCTCCAGACCTACCTTTCAGAATGTGAAGGAAACCACTACTAAGTACACTTCACTGATTTAAAAAACTGTGTAATATTGTGTATTTTGCCCCTTGTGGGCCCACTACGTTTTGCCCCCAACCAGAACTCAGTGTTACTGCCTGACCTCATGCTGCGCTAAGTGACCTCCACTCTCTGTCATTGTGCCACTCTGTGGCCTACTCCTGTTTTTGCCACCTCCAGAATGTCATTGTGCCACTGTCTGACCTCATGCAACTGCTGCTGTCGTGACCTCCACACTGTGTCATTGTGCCACTCTGTGGCCTACTCGTTTTTTGGCACTTCCACAATGTCATTGTGCCACTGTCTGACCTCACGCTTCTGCTGTGGCTGCTGCCGTGACCTCCACACTGTGTCATTGTGCCACTGCCTGACCTCATGCTGCTGCTACCGTGACCTCCATTCTCTTTCATTTTGCCACTCTGTGGCCTACTCCTGTTTTTGCCACCTCCATATATATGTATGTGTTGTAATGCATATATTATAGGATGAGGCAGGGCTGAATAGTACTAAGAGGATTAGGGGCCAGCTGCGAAGAAGTCCAAGATTGTAATGCATTGGATCCTGGGACTTGTAGGGAGGAGATGCTGGAGAACTATTGACCCTCCCACAAGCAGAAAGCTTTACTGCTCTTATGATAGATGAATAAAGAGGCAAAATAAAAGATACAAATGAAGGTAATGGAATATCTTTACATTCCAATTTAAATGCTGTTTATAGTGTTCTATTAAATCATTAAACTCTTGAATAACCCCTTTAATAATAACTAGCAACTACAAAGTGTTTAATTCTTAATTTTTAGACAGTTTTAACTTTTTTACATTCTTTTTTTCTTTGAGAACTAGCTTTATCAATGGAAGTTCTGCAGATGACAATCTAAGAGCAGTCTCATGTTTTACTTTTATAGTGAAGTTTTCTGCAATTTAAAGAAAATGTGGTCTTTACCTTTCCTTTTTATGGCATTTAAGCGCCCACTGAACTCCAGTGTCCTCTACTGTTCCCTCACTGATGAAGTTATATTCATGGCTAACGTGACCAATCATCAGCCACTGGCCAAGTTCCTATGTTCTCAGCGGTCATATGTTTCACTTCTCTGTTATTTTGCCTTGCTGACATGTGAGCGCTTTGATTACACCTGTCTGGATTGCTGCTTTCACGGTTGAAAAATAAAAGACATAATCATTTACCAAGAAGATATCAGAGCTCACATAGATGAATCATTGAAAAACATGCAGGAAGATGATTACTGAGGCTAGTGATTGATTACAGTTATGTGAGCCATGAACAGAATATTATCAGGGAGGAACCATCAGGGGTCAGTAGTGACCTGGTGGCACTGAAACAACAGTGACAGAGAGGTAAGTGCATTAGGATGATGGTGGGCAGGAGTTATTAAAAATATTTTAAAAACCCTGCTGAATGGTGCAAAGGACCCTGAATAGTATGAATAATGGAAACCTGATGAAAGAAGGGAAACATGGTTTTGTATTGACAATCAATTCTTGGTGGTCAGTATTTGGTCAGACCCAGATAGATTGGCTTTAGCCAGACATGAAGCAAGAATATTTTTTTACAACAAACAGTAAATTAGAAAACCTTTTTGTAAGGGATCCGTCAGGGGCGCACAAACAGACACAGACAGTGTGAGGCCCTGACACTGATCCCAACCCCTGTCCCTGCCTTTTGGGGTGCCCGACTCCTTAATAGGTCGGCCCCAACCAGAAGACTGAGCACTATACTGAATAGCGTGGAAACACAAGACGCAGACAAACAATACAAACACAATAAGGAATAGTCAAGCAAGCCAAGTCGGTAACTATCGAGAACGCGGTACAAAGTCAGAAGGCAGAAGAATAAACGTGAAACAAGCAGAGTAAGATAACCAGGGAGGCACAGAATAAAGAGGACGAGTGATAGGCAGAAACAGACCAGTAGAACAGGCAAGGAGAAGAGACAGAAAAACCCTTAAATACCTTCCAGGAAACTAAGGCAAAGGCAATAGGAGGAAGAAACAGAAG
Source organism: Phyllomedusa bahiana (assembly GCA_025379985.1). Lineage (NCBI taxonomy): Eukaryota > Metazoa > Chordata > Amphibia > Anura > Hylidae > Phyllomedusa > Phyllomedusa bahiana. The sequence continues at coordinate 9,927 of JAODAL010046762.1, forward strand.
ACCAGATGGGAAAAGGTAGAGCTGTCAATCACCAGGACAAAGAAGCCGGGTTAACCCGTGGAGTTGCTGGACGATTCCTGGCCCGGGCATCGGCCAGGAATCAATCAAGAAAAGCAGGAAAAAAACCCATTCACACTAGTGAACACAAATGTAGACACTATGTCAAAAACCACGGCTTACGTCGAAACGGCCATGGCCGGCGACCAGAACTCAAAGCTGGGGTTCTTTCTGGCATGATCATGACACTCTTACTCATTTATCAGCGTAGTCTCCTGATCTGAAATACAAAGGAGACATAAAGCAGTTCATTAGCCAACATGTACTGTTGGCTAACATAGTATATACTGTTCCTTCAATACTGGAAAATGTATACATCACTAGAGAAAAGGACGTCCTGAGTTGATCTTGCAAATACATACAGGGAAAAAAAATTAATGATATATAGGACAGCTCATTGCTACACCTGACATAGTGGGAGAACACTTATGAATCCTCGGAGCCACAACTTCATTCTATATACATTTATATATAAAAATACATGAGGTAAAAATGTCAGATCAATAGAAATAGAAATACAGATATAAATCTATTATGTAATGACTAATATGATGTTATAGATGATACATATATTATATAATATGATCTGATCATCTTTTTTATTCCTAGAAAGTAAAAATTGCCAGAGATGTTCTGAAGATGAATGGCCGAATGAGGGAAGAAACAGTTGTGTGGTCAGAGATTATGAGTTTGTGTCATATGAGACTGATGTTCTTGCTTTAGTCTTCTCCATCATCTCCATGTTCCTCTCTCTTATAACTGTATTTATAATTGGGATATTCACTTTATTCCGGAACATTCCCATTGTCAGAGCCAATAACCGAAACCTAAGCTTCATCCTCCTGAGCTCTCTCATGCTCAGCTTACTCTGTGTATTTCTATTCATCGGTCGTCCAGTGGATATGACCTGCAGGCTGCGACAAATCTGCTTTGGGGTCTTCTTGCAGTACCCCGTGTCTTCTGTCTGGCCAAGACCTTCATATCTGCATAGCATTCAAGGCCACCAGACCCCTGGCAGCTCCTGGAGGAAGTGTGTGGGGGTTAAGCTTCCTTATTTCAGTAGTGTTGGTCTGTTCATCTATTCAGATTGTGAATGCCGTTATCTGGTTGTAAATTTTCCCTTCTCCATATAAAGAGCTGAACCTGGATTATCCTGGGAAGATCATCATCCAGTGTAATGAAGGCTCTGTCTTGGCCTTCTACCTCATGTTGGGTTATATGGGGTTTCTGGCGGCTGTGAGCTTTGTTCTGGCTTTCATGGTGAGGACATTACCTGATGTCTATAATGAAGCCAAGTACATCACCTTCAGCATGCTGGTGTTCTGCAGTGTGTGGATCTGTGCCATCCCGGCCTATCTGAGCAGTACAGGGAAACACATGGTCATTGTAGAGATATTTGCCATCTTGGCTTCAGGGGGAGGAATATTGGGCTGCATTTTCTTCCCGAAATGTTACAATATCCTGAGAAACCCTGAAGTGAACAGTAAAGGACACTCGTTACAGAGAAGCGTTATGTGATTCTCATCACTGTCCATAGAGATTGATGATTTATCTGGAGAAAAATAAAGCTCATGAATTATTCTCCCAATGTCCTTTATCTTATCTTATTCTAATGATTTGTCCCTAACATATGATACATTGATTAGTGCTCATGTCTATGACTACAACTACAGGAATAGGTATTACTTATTACTAATCCTGTTATTAGGACTCCAGGAACAATACCATTATTAGTGCTACAAGCATAAAGTCAAAGCACATATTGTTCAATAATAGGAAAACTGACCATCAGTAATATATTGTCAAGCAACATTTTGTTCCAAAATGCTCTCATCCCATATTAGTAGAAGTATGCAATCACTTCTGTTTTGTTTTGGACCACCCACATAAAACAACATGAACCCATTTCAGCCTCTGTTAGGAAAACTTCAATCATTGTGTAGAGTCTATGCATCCTCCCGAATGACCCTCCAGTAGCTGTGTGATGCTGTCAGCATGGCTCCAGATACCTGGGAAAACCTTCCATGGCCTCATTGTGTTCCTCCCAACCTGTCTCGCTCCTCTCTATGCTGCACCCAGTGGTTACTCTGGATATTAGCTGCTAATAATAATAAAGTGTCTTAGTTCTTGTGTTTCCATCTCTCTCTTTTGTCTCTGTCTTTTATCTTGTGAAGCATCTCTAAAATATATACATAAGACAGCGAAGTAAGAAATACCTTCAGACTTTATCATATGAGCTGTATAGAAGAGTTATTCTGGCTTTTCCACATTCCTAAAGCTGCAGGATACAACATTTGCCAACTGAAAACCTAAAGAAGCAGCGATTGTTTCTTTGCTGATAAGCTGTTACCAGTGTATACACGTCCTATAGAATTCTGACCCAGCTTTTACTTCCAGTAATTCAGCAAATTCACATTTTTCCCCCAGTCATAACCTGGCTCCATTTAAAGCAAAATCTACATTCTTAAAAAAAACATTTTTTAACAGAGTAGAAACATGACAACATTGGACCTTATGACAAATCTAAAATCTTTATTTATTTATTTATTTATTTATATGTATAAAAAACAGGAAATCTTTAGTTTATAAATATTTTAGATATTGTGTCTACTTGGTAAAAAAGGATCAAATTTTTAGTAGCACTTCACACTTTAATTCCGAGACCTATTTTTTTTTTTTTTTTATCACATTCCTTTTTCCCTCTTTGCCTTCCAGGAGCCATACCTTTTTTATTTTTCCACCTACATAGACAAATGAGGGCTTTTATTTTGCAGGACAAGATTTACTTTCTAATGGAGTCATTCATTGTACCATAGAATATACTGGGAAACCACAAAAAAATTCTAAGTGGGATAAAATGTGAAAAAACTTACTTGTGCCATGTTTGCGGGTGTTTTGCTTTTATGGCATTCAATTTTTGATAAAAATAATGTGTTGTCTATATTCTACAGGATAATATGAATCCAAGAATTCCAAACATGTAGGGTTTTTGTTATGTTTGGTACAATAAAAATATTCTAAACATTTTCTATTTTAAAAAATTTGCGCAGAACCGCCTTTTTCTGTGACCAATAACTTTTTTCTACTAACACCTATGGCTAGAGATGGGCAAATTGATTCTAACGAAGTGTACTTCATTTATAATTTCAGGAAAACTTTGGTTCTGCTCAAAATAGAAGTTTGGGGTAATTTGTGGGATCGAAGTGTATTTTGTATTGCTAAAATGGCCGCAAGCACATGACATGACATGGGGAAAGAACTCAGGGAGCAAGAAAGGAAGACCCTAAATGACATGTGCAGACATCAAGCCAATCAGAGACCAGCGGGATTCTGTGACGTCACAGCACTATAATTACGGACGGCACCCGCGCTTCTCACATTCCTCTCGTTGTGCCCTGACATAAGCCGTTGCTGCAGTAGCAACAGCAGAAATCTCACACAAAGGAAATTGATTTTAACATCAATTTGGGGGGTGTCACTGCTTTTATCAGAGACTGCTCCTTTTCCGTCATCATTTTGATTCAGTTTGTGGGGTATTGTAATTCAAGTCCAGGATGGGTCTAATTCTGCCCCATATACATTTTAATTCCATCTGGTCATTTCTGGAGCGTAATTTATATTCAAGCGTTAATTAAGCATGTTTCTGCTTTTATATTGAGTAAAATACACAGTGTTTTTCTATATCACAGACGAGTAAATTCTTTCTGGTCATTTCTGGGGCGCATTTTATATCCAAGGGTTACAAAAGCCTGTTAGTAGGTGTATTTGGAGTCAAATGCAGGGTGTGTATTTATCACACAGATATCTTCATTAAACAGATTCTGTACATTTTAGAACAAACAGTATGTCAGACAGAGAGGTGGCAGGCTCTTCACATGCGAGTGGCAGTGGCACAAACATTCCTGGAGCAGGCACTAGTCGCAGCACAGGAAGGGGACATCACAGCAGGGGTCACTCGGTGAGGCCAGAACTGTCGATTTCATGTAGCAGCCGTGTGTTGTTCAGCAACCCAATGGTTCTTGATTGGTTGAGTAGGTCATCAACTTCATCCCAGATGACATCTGACAACCCTAGCCAACAGTCGGTGGGTTCGTCAGATACCATTCTTAGTTGGCATGGCCCGGGAACAGGTCAGTGCCCCTCACCTGTCCTCAACCCACCTCTGTCCTGTTCGGGTCCCTCAGCCAGATAACTAGTATGTGGTCTGGGCTCAGCGCCACTATACAGTGAGGACGAACAATTTGAGGACAGTCAGCAGCTTGGCAACGAAGAGGTGGGGCAGACATCCCCTGCTTCTTGCAGTATTAATGTGGAGAGTGGCATGGGAGGTTTTTTGGCGAGCGTTCAGCCTCTGCATACCAAGACCGTTGAGGAGGACAGCAGTGATGATCAAACACTCATGAAGTATAAACGTGGTGGTTTGAATCCAGTTTCTGCGTTACACCAGTTTGTTCAAACGCAGCATATGGAACTTGAATTGAAGGAGACCATAACTACAGGGAATATTTTAGGTGCTTATTTTTTTCATTCTGTGCCATTGTTGATAGAATTCAGTACAAAACTGGAATGAGACAGAACAAAAAAGAAGCAAAAGCAAATGCTGGAAAACTGGCTTTGGATGAACTTCATCAGTATGAAGAATGTGAATCGTATGTCCAACTTACAGAAAGTAAAAACACAAGTCCTTCTGGAGGCCCGCCCCTGTTACCAGTGGAAAAAAATACATCCACACAGATTTTAAATGGTTTAAGAGAGCAAGTTGATAAACCTTCATTTTTTTCATGAACAGATAACACGGGTGATAAAGGAAAAGTTTGCTGAACTATTATCTAGGTGTCCAGATTTTGAAAGCTGTGGAAATTCTTTAGCTGCATTTGTAATGGAAAAGACTCCTCACACAACCGCCTCCAAGACATAAAATAAATAATGATAATAATAATAATAATCTTTAGAGCCTATAGAGAAGCGTGTCCTTCAGCCTCGTCTGTCATATCCGTGTACCGTACCTCATGCCTCCGTCCCTTGATCACGAACCACTGCCGCCTGTCCTCATCTTACCGCCTGTCCCCGACTCCGAGTTTGCCTTACGATTTTGTACCATGCCACCTCGGCTGTCACCGCAAGCAGTCACATCAGGGGTAGCGACCTGGTAGGACTCCCGCCGCAGAAAGTCCATCCTGCCTTGCGGCGGGCTCTGGTGAAAATCTGGACCTACTTAGACCCCGCTCCCTGGCGTGGCCGCTACCAACCCGCTTGCAAGTTGGTTCCAGAGGAGCCACTAACCCATTTTCCTTACAATTAGGCATAAGTGAATGCCAAGTTTCCTGTCCAGTTCTATGAATGGTGCAGAGTCCATCTGGACTTGTAGATGATGTAATAGACAGGGAGTTGTCTTCAGCAGAGGTGGTGAAGCCTTGACTGCCTGAAATGGGAGGCGTGCCACTGGGTGCTGCTGCTGTTGGGACATGATGGACCCTCACATCTGAAAAACGTATGGTGACACTGCATGATGTTGATGTAGGGCCATGGTGCCAACATTAGGTCCCTGGTCGCGCTTTACTTTCTGCCCACAGATTCTACATATAGCCATGTTCGCCTCTTCTGGTGTCTCGCCAAAAACCTGGCACACCGCTGAGTAGGTTTTTTTTTCCACCAAAGCTCTGTACTGACTGACTGTTACCACCGCTGACCCGGTCAGCCCCTGTGCCGCTACTTTCTTGGACCTCCAAAGTGGATGGTCTAAATCATGGCCGTTTGGCTCCTGACCTTGCACTGCTGCCACCCTGCTGATTCCTGGCCACACAACCGACTTAAGGGCTGTGCCACTGCCTGACACACAAGCTACTGCTCTCTTCTCCCTATGATAATGATGAACCCTTGTACACTGTAGGTCTGGGTCAGCTCATAGCATCACATGGCTTTCAAAACCACCAGTATCGATGACACCCAACTATACATCTCCCCCCAGACATTAACTCTCTACTGTCTAAGATCCCAGATTGTCTTTCATCCAAATCCTCCTTCTTCTCCTCCCATCTCCTAAAACTTAATGTAGCGAAAACAGAATGCTTCCAGTGCCGGGACAAAAGGTAGTCGAGGGTAGGCGACCGCATAGGGTGCCACTTCATCCCAGGGAGAAAAGGGGGCACAAGGAGGCATGGAGTGGGCTGAATTTTCCATTTGGGGGGGACTTTATGCCTTGTTTAACTAGGGCACCTTTTCTGTACCAGCCTTGCTTGCTTCATATGGCTCCCAAGTGCAACTAGTGTTTGCCTGTCACTGCCATCCCCCTCAACGGTGTCTCCCGGGCCATGCCAACTAAGGGTTGTGTCTGACAAACCCACCAACTCTTGGGGTGGATTGTCAATGTCATCTGGGGGAAAATGTAAAAACCATGTGTGGGCAACACATGGCCCTAATCACACCGTTTTTTTTCCACTGGCCTGCCATACTTTTTCAGGCTGCATTCCCCCCTTCAAGTTTTTGGTCATTTTTTCCCCATAAATGTCCAGGGAATTGAAGATGAACGATTCTAATAGCGGCGGCAGCATGTGTGTCATAACTAAAACACAGCTTTTAAGAAGCCAAACCACCCCCTCTCCCTATTAAGCATGGGACAATGTTCTACACACCCTACAGGGTCCTGCAGCCAGAATAGCTTTTTTTTAACGGGTTCGACCCGAATAGGGATGAGCATTAAATCGACAAAGTTAAAAATGCACGTTTTTTTGGCTTACAGAATTTTCCCATTGCGATATTTAGGTGACAATCTGCAGATAATCATTACTATCGCCCATTTTTTGGGGGCTTCCTGAATTTTTCGCCACAATCAGCTTTTGAGCAAGAGCAGGTGAGCTGGGTGTGCGAATCATAACTGTTGTGTATGGTTTCATTGGCTGGAAAAAACACATGACCTCGTTTTGCATAAAAGCTTTTCCCCGCAGCACAGTCTTTCATGTCTAACATTAGAGCAAGAATATATTTTGGTTTTCCAATACAGCTAAACACAGTCCCTTTTCTTTTTTCATACAGAGAACTATGCTTTTAGCGTGACATTAAATAGGAGAATAAGAATTTCATTTTTTATTTTTTTGGACACAGATTTTTAAAGAAGCTCTATGCGTCCAGTCGGGGTGGGTGGGAGGGGGGCCCGGACACAGCAGGTTTTGGGGAAAAGGGGGGTTTGTTTATTGTACAGCCAGCTCTGCTTTAAACCTGCATTAAAATTTGGCATTTTTTTTTTACCATTTTTTTGGCCGAACACCCCTTTGAGGGGGAAAATTGTCCCTTTTTTGTTTTGTGAATCCCGGGTTTTCTATTTAATGTTGGTGTATTTCATTGGTGCAAAAACCCCCTTTTGTTATGTAAAAATTTTTTTAAAATTGCTTTTTTGCATTTTGGGGTGTGCCCCAGTTTTGTTAAAAGAACCCCTTTTGTATTAAAATTGGGGTACAGAAATTTTTTAGAAAACTGTTCTCATTTTGTAATTGCTGCAAAAAACGCAATTTTCTTTAGTTTTTGTAACTTTTTGAACATTTTTTTTTTTGGGCTCGATGAATATCAGTTTGGGCGGATGGGCCCCACTTCTAGGGTGTTTGTTGAAAACTATCAATTCTTGTCCAAATGGGCAGTTTAAATTTCCCCGGGAAATGAAGGAAGAAAAATGTTTTATTTTGTCTCAAGTTTTTTTCCACCAAGGGAAAAATCAAAGGGATTATTGAATTCAATTCAGTTTCTAAACCTTTGGTTTTGGGTGTAGGAAATTTTGAGGGGATTTAAGAATTTGTGGATTTGCCATCTTTCTATAAAGAGACTTTTCAAAAACTCTTTTAAAACTTTTTAAATTTTTAAATTTCTGAACAAGGGAAACGAAATGCGGTGGTAAGGAGCCAAAAAAGCGGTGTAGGCCTTGGGGGGTAGAGGTCGAGAGAAGGTGTCCTTCCAATTTTGGCGCAAACGCAAGCCAAAAGGGGGCGTCGATTGGAAAGGGCCTTCAGGCTTTTTCACGCTGGGTAAGGGGCCCCGTGAAACTCCCGTTAAAGGGAAAACTTTGCCAATCTGTTTTTTCGTGGTTAAAGAAAACCCGCCCACAAAAGGTTTTTAAAAATCCTGTTTTCCAAATCCGGCCAAAAAATTTTCATCATCATAAACGTCAGCATTTTATCCCAAAGAAGCGAAGGCAACCCCAAATGTCAAATGTTTTACCCAAAAAACTTGGAAAACTCCCTTTTCTGAAAACCTATTTGATTTTACAAAATTGGTTGGGGTCAGAGGCATTTCAAAAGATCAAAAGGCCAAAGAGGATGATTTTGTTGCTTTGAGGGGGCCCAAAAACGCTGATGCCCTCAGGAAAGAGGGAAAAGGAAGCCCGGGCAATCGGCCCAAAAAACCCGGGCGTTTGGCAAGCCTTGCATTTCCTTTGTTGTTGCCAGACCCTGGTTTTAAAGTTTATGATGAGACATTACGGATCCAATGTGGGCTTTTCAAGGGGGAAATTTTCTTGAGGTGTAGTGTTGACGATTGGTTTTTGGCTATCCGGGGTTCGATAGATTGCGTTTTGCGGCCCCTAGATAAAGGGTTTTTTGTTTTGTGAGCAACGATTAGAGCGGGGTTACCTTTAAAAATCTATGGGAGAGAACAACAACCCTTTATTAATTTCACCCCAAAAAAAGGCTGGAGAAACTGAAATTAAAATCACAAAAAGTCAAATGGATTTGTGCTACATCTTAGGGGGAAACCCCTTTAGGTTATAAAAGTCCCCTAAAAAAATAAGTCAAAAGGACCCTTCCTATCCCTGTCTTTTTCCCCAGCCCGGGGGCCCCTTTAAACCCGCATCAACCCCCCCAAAATTAAAAAAGGGCCAGTAGGCAGTTTTTGTTTTTTAAAAAATTTATCTTACTTGAAATGGACATTGAATTTCCCTTTTCCCGGAAGCAAAATGAGCCCCAAAACCCGCATGGAAACCCCCCCATTTAAAAAATGCCGCAAAAAAGGGGTCCCTTTTAAACCCCCCTTTTAGTTGAAATGGGGCAAATTTCCCATATTTTGTCCTGTACCCCGGGAAAGGCCCTTAAACCTGTCTGACCCAAGTTTAAAAAGTGCCCGGAAAAAGGGGTCTTTCAACCACCCTTTTTTTTTTTTACTGGACATTGGGGCTTTAACCCGTCCCGGGGGCCCCAAGAAAGGCCCCCAAAATGCCCTGAACCCCCCCCCAAATTTTTTTAAAAGTGCCGGGAAAGGGGAATTTCAACCCCCCTTTTTGTTTCACTGGACATTGACTAACTGTCCTGGGCCCCGCATGAGCCCCCAAAAAAGCATGGGCCCCCCCTTTAAAAAATGCTGGATAAAGGGAGTCTTTCAACCCCATTTTAGTTTCACTGGAATTGACCCAAAACCTGTCCTGGGCCCCGATGAAGCCCCAAACCCCATGGGCCCCCACATTTAAAAAGTGCCGGGGGAAAAAGGAGCTTTCAACCCAAAAATTTTTGTTTCACTGGACATTGCTATACCCGTTCCCGGGCCACGCATGGGGGCCCCAAAAACCCGCCCGGGCCCCCCACATTTAAAAAATGCCGGAAAAAGGAGTTTTCAACCACCTTTTTAGTTTTTACTGGGGAAATTTACTTTTCCCGTCCTTTGGGCCCCAAAACCTTTAGGGCCCCAAACCTGCATGGCCCCCCCATTTAAAAGTGGCCGGGGGAAAAAGGGGTATTTCAACCAAAACCTTTTTTGGGGTTTACTGGACATTGGCTTTTACCTGTCTGGGCCACAGATGAGCCCCAAACCTGCAAAGGGCCCCCACATTTTAAAAAATGCCCGGAAAAAGGAAAAGGTTTTTTAACCACATTTTTGTTTAAAGGGAAAATTTATATACCCGTCCTGGGCCAAAAGGGATTGGGGCCCCAAAAACCCGCATGACCCCCAATCATTTAAAAAAAGGGCCCGGGAAAAAAGGAAATCTTTAAACCCCAAATTTTAGTTTCATTTGGGCATTGGGCTTTCCTGTCCCGGGCCCCAAAAAAATGAGCCCTAAAAACCGCCCTGACCCCCACTTTTAAAAAAAAGCCCGGGAAAAAGGGGGGTCTTTCAACACCCTTTTTTGGGTTTAAACTTGGGCATTGATTTTCCTGTCCTGGGCCCCCAGCATGAAAATGGCCGGGTTTTCAGGGGGGGCGGTTTAAAGCCCAGGCTGGCGTCCGTATCTATTTAACCCCAAAGGGTTTTTTAAAAAAAATTTTTGACGCGGGAACGAAAAAAAATGTTTGTGCTGAAGCAGAGGGGCGGAAACCGGAAGGTTTTGAAAAACCCAGCCCTTCCTCTGTACCCCCGTCAATACCGGGTAGGCTTTTCCCTCCCCTTTTGAGTGTGGACCAATTGAGCTTTTACTTGGGAAATTTTTTGGGGGTTAACGCTTTCCCGTTACACCCCCGGGCCCTTTATTTTTGGGATTCTTTTTCTCTTTTTTTCTCAACGTTTCTGGGGGAAATGGTCTCTTTACTTTGTTCTTGTCTGTGCTCCAAAAACTCATTTTCTCTGAAATTTTAACCCACATCTGGTTTAAGTTTTCCTGTACCCCCCTTGTAATTTTGAGGAAATTTTTTTAAAAGCTTATTTTTACATGCAAGTTTTTTTGTTCTTTAAAATTTTAAAAAAACACATTTTTTAAAAAAGGATGGAATCCCACAAGTCCCTTTTTTTCTTTTTTTTAAATTTTATTTAAATTTGGGGTTTTCTCAATTTAAAAAATTGATAGCTTTGTTAAAAATCTTGCAAAAAAAAAGTCATTTTGAAATGTGTCCATTAACAGTTTTCCTAACCCATTCCTGGTTTTTGACAGACCCTCCCCTTGAGCCACTCTTGACAATTTTTGAAAAAACAAAATTTTCTTTTTTAGAAACAACATTTTTTTTGAATTGGCCCGGGCGTAAAAGCTTTTCAAGTCACAGCAAAATGCCCCCAAAAATTCTAAAGGGAAAGCCCTTGAGCCAAGATTTGGGGCAATTTTTTGAAGAATCAAATGTCTGTTAGAAACAAAATTTTTTTAAAATAGGACCTGTTGTTTTTGTGCCCTGTACAGAAAAAATGCCCCCAAAAAAAATTTAAAGCATGACCTTGAGCCAATTTTGGGGCAATTTTGAAGAACAAAAGTCTGTTAGAAAAACATTTTTTTATAATTGGTCTGTTGTTTGCTGAAATTTTAATGGGGCCAAAGGCCCAAAAAAAATTTTAAAAATTTTTTGATTTCCAGCCAATGTTTAAAATTTTGAGGGAGAAATTGGAAATTAGAAGGGCCCTTTTTTAATTTTCCAAAAAGGGCCATAATTTTTTTTGTATCTCCAGCAAAAATGGGCCCCCAAAAAAAATTTTTTAAATTTTGACTTATCAGCCCACTATTAAAAATTGTGTGGGAGAAATGCATTAGAAGTTAAAAATTTCTGTTCCCAAAGGACCTTTTTTATTGCTGTTTCTTTACGCCACTGACCCCCAAAACCATTGCAATGCCCAAAACCCTTTTAAGATTAAAATGAGGGAAAAAGGAATACGGTTTTTGGAAAGAAAACCCTTTCTGTTTTTACAGTCTCCTCACAGGAAAAACCCGCAAAAAAGAAAAATGTTGGGAAAAGAGAATTAAAAAAATTTCAGTAAAAATTTATCAAATTTTAAAAAAAAAGTTTTTTTTAAGAGGACCTTTTCTGTTTTTTAAGGATTGTGAAAAATAGACCCGGGAAATAATTTGGTGGACCCCGGCAATTTTGGGGGCCCCAACTTTTATCAGAGATCCATTTTGATTATCTTGATTTAAAGTCAAATCGGTTCCCCTTATCTGTGGGAAAACCGGATGCGTTTGTTGGGAAAAGACTTCCAAACTGTGGTGAAGGTCCCCCTCAGATATGTCGGGTGGCTGGGTGGGGAAGGGAAAACCTCTATGGCCCTGACGAGCCCCGCTCGGGCCTTTGGGCCCTTTTTTGGGTAACCCGAAGGGCTATTGGGGCCGGAAAAAATGCAAAAAATGGGTTGAAGGGAGATAGTCGGGGCACCCTGTTTTTAAGCTGATCTCTGTGTGTTTTTTATGTGTGCCCCGCATTTTCATGCGTTGGTGGGGTGGTAAAAAAAGATTGCCAGAGGTTTAACCCCTTAGGCTTCTGCCCCCTTTTTGCTGCTGCCCCTAGCCTACTTGGCCCTTACTGCTGTAAGTCGCTGATGTTTTTTTTTCCCCGTGGAAAATTTGGGGAAATTTAAAAACAGACGAACAAAAATGTTTCCGTTGATCAAACAGCAAGGTTTTCCTTTTTCCCGCAATTTTTTTCTCTCTATTTGGGGGGTGGAAAAGGGAAAAAGTGATTTTTTTTTTTGTACCCGGGGGTCCAGGGGGGTGGCCACCCCGTAAAATGTTGTTTTATTTTTTATGGCCTTTTAAAGCGAGGATCATGTTTTGGGGGGAAATTTTGGGGGATCCAAGCACTCATGTGAAAAGTTTGGGGCCTTTATTTCCAAAAACCTCTGGGGCGAGGGGCACTAGCAAACTGATCTTTCATCTTCCTCCTCCGCTTTAAATTGCCATCCTTTTTTCCAAGGCGGGACGTGGGGTAACATCCGGTTTTTTTGGGGAATACCTCCCCCTCCTCTCCCCCCTCCTCCGTGCCCGGGCACAGCTTAAACCCCAACCCCGGGGTTGCCTGGTGGGTGCAACCCGAGGCTTTAAAGGCCCCGGGCCCAGTCTGGACCCCCCAACCATGCCTAATGAGACCCTTGAAAAATTTGGAAAATGTCGGGCCCTTTGGATTTTACGGAAAAGAAAAAGGTCCGTGGGGCCGCCCGTGTCCGGGCTCCCTCCTCCCTCGTGGGGGGGGGCTGTTGTTTCAGAGTGTCCAAAAGATCGTTTCCCGAACTTTGGGTCGCCAAAAATTTGGGATGCTGAAAAAGGGAAAAGAAGCAATGACCCTTTTGGTGGCTTTTTCAAACATTTGGCAAGGATGGTGAGTGCTTTTCACCTGCCTCCACTCTCGGTGGTTCAAAAACCCGAGGTCCCGTAGCCCCGCTTGTAAAGGCCCATTGTGTCACTTTTGTACTGCGGTTTAAAGGGATTGCGTGTGCCAAACGCCTTTGGGAAAGTTGGGAGGGGAATTCCAGGTGTTGCCCGGGGCAACATTTGGTGGTTGGCGGGGTGGCCGTGCTGACGCTTTCAACGCGCCAGGCGGGACGTTAGAGGGTTTTGCGATAACGGCGGGAAAAGTGCGAAAATCAGACCTCGGCCTTCTTTTTAGGGGGCAGTCCAGACCCGGGTAGCTCTTTAGAAAATTTTTTGGACGACAAAGGGTTTATGCAGGGGCCGGCAAGGGGGTGTTTTCTCCGCCTAACCCATTTAAGGGCGGCCGCAGATTTCGCCCGGGTTTTGCCCCCACTTGCCTGGCCAAGGTTTTTTGGGCAAACCAAACCAGCGCCCCGGTCTTTTGCTTAGAGCCGTCCCACAGCTCCGACTGTGTGGGGACGGTTCCAAGGAAAATTAATTTCAACACGGCCTGGTTTATTTGGGCCAAAAGTGTGCCACCCGGGAAATTGGGGGAAAGGGGCCCTGCACCTTCCCGGGGGTTTTTTTAAAGGAGCGTGCGCCGGGGCCCTTTAGAGCCACCGTCACCCCCCGAGACATCCAAACCCGTCCCCCCAGTGAGCTTTTTCACAGAGATTTTAGCGGCCTTTTGGGCCGTTTACTTTTCTAGTCCTTTTGTCGGTTTGGTGAGATGGGGCCCTTTCCGGACCCCAGATTGGGAGACAACGCGCTTGAAATTTTAGTGGGCAGTGGTGGGCCGGGGGAGGGGGGGTTTTTAGCAAAGAAAAAGGGGCCCGCTCGGAAATTTGGGATTGGGGGGGAAAGGGGGAGGGGCCCTGCGTTGGGGGGAAACCCCTCTGTGTCCCCCAAAACGGAAAGGGGATTCATTTCCAAAGGGCCCAAAAACCGGGGAAATTTCCCCAAATTTTAGGGTTTTGGCTTTGGGGTGGTTTTGGGGTTTAAAGGGGTTTCTTCTGTTCCCCAAAAATGGAAAAGAAGTTTTGGGGTGCTAGGGGCTGGGCCCCTGTACGGGTGCAGGTCGGGAAAAAAGGCGGAAAAGGGAAGGGGGAGGTTGGGGGCTTGGGGGGTGTGGTTTTGGGACTCGGGCGAAAGGTGGTGGCTGAAGGGGAGGGGTGTCCCCTGATCATGACCTGAGAGACCATGGGGCTGTGAGGGAAAGCTTGGTGGTGGGGGAGGGGAGGAGGCGGGACAGAGGGTTTGTGTGAAAGTGGTTGGGGGGGACCGGGGGTGGTTTTGGCCTTTTTTTGGGAAAAGTTTTTCCCCCCATTTTTAAAATCATGCATTCGCTGAAGTGGGAATGAAAATGGTTTGGGGGTGGTTTTAAACCCCTTAAGGTTCTTTGCCCCTTTTTATTCTGGGTTTTTTGGCAAGGGGCATTTGCTTTGCTGGGTGAATCGGGGGCTTGCTCAAAGAAGGCCCAGGGTTTAGGGTTCCCGGACCTTTTTGACGGCGAAAAGCGAGGAAGGGGGGGTTTGCGTGACCGTGGTGGCGGAATTTTTTTAAACGGACTTCTGCGACCCCCCCTCTCCCTTTTTGTGGCGGGGGCCCCTATTGCAAATACCCCATCGTTTTTCCCCCTCGTCCACTTTAGGGGCGCTTGCCCAAGGGAAAAACTGGGAAAAAGCCCCCGGATGGATCCGCTATGTCCCTTTATCTTTATCATTTATTAACCCCAGGTGATTTGGTTTGTCCCGACCTTCTGCATCCAAAAAGTAGGGCTAAAGCAAGGGGCCCCTTTTCAAAGGGTTTTTCCCCGGAAAACCCCCCGTGATTTTGCCCATTGGACCCGTTCCTTCTCCTCCCTTGATGGCATTTAGTAAAATGGGCGTCAGTGAAACTAAATCATCCTTTGATTTTTTTAACTTTTCCCTTTTACCCCAAACGCATTTTGTTTAAACAAAAAGGTTTTCAGACAATTGGGTTTTTCAAAGTGGTGGGTTTCACCGAGTTGACCCTTTGGGGCTGCTTTTGTTTTGGCGGATGTGAAAGATGCTGATGGGCGACATTTTTTGGGCCCTTTTTGGGAGGACGAGGAGGTTAAAAATGTAGTGAAAGGGTTTCATTTTAAACCCCCGAAGGCCGTTTGGGGCGATGTTCCCCAGGGCCCTGACCCGCGATGATTGGGCCCGGGGTTTGCAACTGACGATCCGCTGGCATTTCGTGTTGGCGCCTGCCTGGAAGGAGCACCTTCTCTGACCTCTACCTTTCCCTGTGCTACCCCCCTTTTTTGTCGCTTTAAAACCCTTGATTTCGCTCCATGTCCCGAAATATAAAAAATTTTTGAAGGTTTGGAATAGTTTTGGGAAAATTTTCTTTTTAAAGACGGCAAATCAAGTATTTTTCAAAACCCTCTAATCAAAACAAAAATTTTTGGATTCCCAAAATTTTTCTGCAAAGGGGGTCTATCAACAAATCTTTTGGGCGGGCAAAAGTCCAAAAAAAAAACGTTTTCTGTTTTTGTTTTGGTTTAAATAAATTTGGTTTTTTTTTTCACCTTTAATTTTAACCCGTTTGGGGAATATTGATTGGGTGTTTTAAGATTTACGTTGATGCTGGGGTCAAAGGAAAAAGTATGGGGTGCGCAAAAATTTAAAAACACGTAACTTTTTTGTTTTTATATTAAAAAATGGTATTTTTTTCACCCTTTCAATTAAACCCTTTTGGTTTAATATAGAAATTGGGTTTTTTTAAGATTTAGTAAAATGCTGCGTCAATGAAAAGTACTGGGTGCGCAAAAGCAAAAAACACGTAACTGTTATGTTTTGATATAATAAACGGTTTTTTTTGCACCCCTTTTTAATTCACCTGTGGTGAAAATAGAATTGCTGGTTTTTTAAAAATTTTTCGTGATGCTGCGTTTAATTTAACAGTATTTTGGGGGGCGCCCCCCAAAAAAACAAAAAACAAGAACTGTTTGTTTTGATTTAAAAAATGGTATTTTTTGCACCCTTTAATTCAAAAAGTGGTGAATATAGAATTGTGTTATAAGATTTACGTAGATGCTTCTCAAAATTTTAACAGTACTGGGGGGGCGAAAAAATCAAAAAAAAAGTTAAAATGTTATGTTTTTTATATAATTAAAGGTATTTTTTGCACCCCCCTTTTAATTCAACCCGTTGTTTTTAGAAATTTTCTGTTTTAAGATTTAAGTAGATTTCCCGCGTCAAAAATGAAAAAAAGGTTCTGGGTGCGCAAAAAATCAAAAAAAAAAGTAAATGTTTTGTTTTGATATTAAAAAATGGTTTTTTTTTTTGCCCTTTCAAATTTGGGGCCCGTGGGGGAATATTTGAATTTTCTGTTTTAAGATTTTCGGAGATGCTGCGTCAAGGGAAAATACCCGGGGCGCAAAAGTCAAAAAACAGTATGTTATTTTTTGTTTTAATTTAAAAGGTTTTTTTTTGCCCTTTAATTAAACCCGTGGGTTTAATATTGAAATTTTGTTTTTTAAAATTTACGTTTTGATGCTGGGTCAATGAAAAAGTAATGGGTGCGCAAAAGTCAAAAACCCCGTTATGTTATGTTTTGATATAATAAATGGTTTTTTTTTGCACCCTTTCAATTACCTTGTGGTAAAATTTTAATTGCTGTTTTTTTAAAATTTACGTAGATGGGTGCGTAAATTTAACAGTTTCTGGGGGAAAAAATCAAAAAACCCTTAAATGTGATGTTTTCGTACGATACACGGTTTTTTTGGGAAACAAACAACCTGTGGGTGAAATACAAAATTTTCTGGATTGTTAAATTTAAATGCAAGGTGGATTTTATCAACAGTAAAAAAAAATTTTAAAAAGAAAAACCTATTGAAAAGATATATTTTAAAAGTGGGGGTTTTGCAGCTAAAAAGAGAATGCAAATTATAGAAATTTAAAGTTTATCCAATTTTAAATTCGGCTTTCCCAAATCCAGGGAAAAATTTCAATAGCAAATGTTAATAAAAAAAGATATTCCAAAACTTGTCTACAACCCAAGTTTTTGGTGTATTTATCCCTTTTTTTTATAGATTGAGCTTGTCTGTGTTCGCCCCCGGGCCCCCCCCCCCCCCCCCCCGCTCCCCCCCGCCGTGAATTTTTCGCGGGGAGGTTTCTGCTTTTAAAATTTCCCTTGTTAAAATTTTTAAATTCCCTTTAAAAACTTAATCCCAAAAATAAATTTTGGGGGATCACAGCTAAAAAAATAGAAGGGTTTTTCTGTTTCAAAATAGACCTTAAAATTTTTGCTGAGTGTTTGGCCCTGACCCGGGGCGCGGGTCCTTTCCCCTTTTAGAGTTTAGAAAACACTGAGGTGAAACGGAAACGCTTTTTTTTATGTAAAACGGGGGGTCATGTTTATTCGATCACCATAAAAACCTTGCCGATTTTTTAAACTTTGTCGATAAAAAAACGTCAAAAACTACTTGAGAGCGCTTTTATCATGGACAAGGGGGAAGATGATGGGGGGAGTTTTCAGCGGTTCCCCCTCAAAAAGGGGAGGGTAGTCGGGACAATCCGCTGAGATTTTCCCCCTGCCCGGTAGGGAAAAAACCCCTCCTTGCTTTTTCGCCCCGTCGGAAAAAGGTTTCCCGGGAAACCCCTTTCTAAACCCCCGGGGCCTTTTTTTACCAAAGGCCCCCTGATTACCAATTTTTAACAAAGTCCTTTTTCCGCTTTGCCCGTAAAAACGAATCAGTAGAGCAAAAGCCCTGAGTTTAAGGGGTGGGGGAACACTTGGCCCCTAAAAAGGGGCCCCAAAAACGATACCGGGCTTCCAAACCACTGTCCAAACCCTTTTGTCTCCGCATTTCCCTTTTCCTCCCCAACGACTAAGTGTTCCTCCCCGCCCGCCCCGGGTTTTCGAGTCATGAGAAAGGAACCCGGGCCCCCGCTTCGCCCTCCACCGTCGAAAGGGTTTCCCAAACACCCAAAATGGAACCCTTTCCTTTTAAAAACCTTTAAAATTTACCAGGGGTTTTTCCGCACGTCGGGCTTTTGGGGGAGTCTAGGGAGCCAGCCCTTTGTTTCACAGGGTTGGGGGAAAATTTCCTTTTAACCCAAACCATCCCCAAAAACCCAAAAGGGCCCCCTTTTTTTCGATTCCCGGCTTTTGGCCCCCTTTGGGAAAGTTTTCCTTTTCCTTTGGTGGAATTGATGGGTTTGCTGGGCATGGGGGGTTTGCCTGCCCCAATTTCCAAAAACGCCCAGCAGGCCCTTTTTTTTAAAGAAAAGCCATCCCCTTTCCATGGACGAACCATGAGTAAATTAAAATTTCAAGCGCGTTTGGGCTGCAGTTTTTGTCCGGCCCAAAATCCATTTGACCACCCAACATGGGCTTGTAAGCACGGGCCCAAAGGGTGCTATATCAAATGTGATGGGTCCCCTGGAAGTGAGCTGGGTGGAGGTTATTTGGGGGGTTAAATTTGGCTCTCGGCTCGGCCCCGCTCTTCAAGCCGCAGGGTGGTGCGGGTTTTTTTTCCGCTTTGGTCAATGGGAGCATCGTTCCCAAAAAGAAACCCGGCCCTTTTTGAAATTAATCTGTTTTGGGGGACCTTTAAACCCACAGGTAGGAGCCCTTTTTGGGGGGCTTTTTCGGGAACGACATGGCGTGGTGGGTGGGAAAAAACCTTGTGCTAGGCAAAAAATTTGGGGTGTGATAAACCCTTTTAAAAATTTTTCCTGGCCGCCCTTAAGATCGGGGGGTGGAGCAAACCCCCGCTGGCAACCTTATGAACCTCGTCGTCCAGAAATTTCTAAAGCGCTACCCCGGGGCTGGACTGCCCGCTGGGAAGGTTTGGGGTTTTGGGGGCTTTTCTTCCGCTTTCCCCCCCCCTTTTCAGCTTTACTGTTTTCGTTGCCTTTCGTCATAAGGGTTTTTTTTCCGTTGTTTGGGGGTTTTCGGACTTCAGCCTGGGCTCTCCCACCCCCCACTGTAACTCGGGGGCCGGCTTGCTGAAACCGCGTGTTAATTGTGTGAACCCAGCCCTGGTTTCACCGCACCCCCTTTCACTCTGGGCCCCGCGCTGAAAAAAGCGTTGGGGAAAAGATGAGGACCCGGGAGCCCCTTCCCGTCACCCCTACCCACTGGTTTAAATCCACCCTGCCCCGCCCGAAAATGGTTGGGTCCACGGGTTTTCAGCCCCACTGCCTTGATCGTAATTTCCTTCAACCTGTTGCAGTTGGGTTGCAGGGGGGTTTAGGACGGCTCGTTAACATGCTGGAGACATCTCTTTATTTTTCTTTACATTCAAAGTCATGGTTTGGAAAAAAAATTTTCCCGTAGAATTTGGGAAGTAGCCTTGCCAAAAGCAGTAGTGGGAATTTTAGTTGTTTTTTTAAAAATAGTTTTTTTTTCTTTTTTGCGAAAATTTTTGTTGTGGCCCCTAAGGGCACCTGTGTGGGTTTTTGGGTTTTTGCTGCATTAAAAAGGATAAAGGTTTGTCAATGTTTCCCTTTCCTAAAATTTCTGCTTCAAAGACACTTTTTCGGCACTTTTTAAAAACTGGGGTTAGGGAGGGTTTTAGGCTCATGCTGTGGGCCCCGGAAAGGGATAGTCAATGTTTCCCGTTAAAATTAAATTTTTTGGGGGTTCAAAACTCCTTTTTACGGAAATTTTTTTTTTTTGTGGGTCATGTAGGTTTTGGGTCAAAGCTGTTGCTCAGGAAAGGTTTAGTCAATTTTCCAGGTTTTAACTAAAAAGGTGTTTTAAAGATCCTTTTTCTGGCCCAAAATTTTTTTTAAACTGTGGTTAAAAACCCCCCCCCCGGTTTAAGGTCATACTGCGGTCCAGGACAGGTAAGTCAATTTTCGGTTCAACTTTAAAAGGGGGTTTTTGAAAGAATCTTTTAAAAAAACTTTTTAATTTCCCCGGGGGGCATGCAGGGGGGTTTTTGGGGGTCCTTTCTTTTGGCCCCGGACAGGTTTTAACAATTTTCCGTGAAACTAAAATTTGGGGGGTTTGGGCTTACTTTTTTCCCGGGATTTTTTTTTGGGGGGAGGAAGGTTTAAAAGGGTTTATGCTGCGTTCGAAGGACAGGGGGTAGTCAAAATTTTCCCTTTCAAGTTAAAAAGATGGTTCAAATAATTTTGCCTTCCGGGGACTTTTAAAATTTTTGGGGGCATTTCAGGTTTAAGGGGTTTTCTGTGGTACAAGGGCCCCCGGGTGTTTAAAGGTCTGTTAATTTTTTTTCTGTACTTTTTTAACCTAATTTGTGTTGCCTAAAGATGTTTCACGTATCCTTTTTTTTTTTTGTTGTTTTTAATTCGAGCTTCTCCAGCCCCGTTTGGGGTAAGAATTTTTGGGGTTTTTTTCCTCTCCCATAGTTTTTAATTTGGGCATCGGCGTTAAACTGTTATGGATATCGGCCCCGATAATTGCCGGGTATTTGATTTCGAAACGTTTAAAGTTTGAAACAACGCTCACACTAGTCTTGAATTAAATTTGGGAGGAAAAAAAAATTTTTTGGGAATTTGGCGAAGTCGGCGAATCAAAATTTTTTAGAAAATTCGCCCATCTCTCCAAAGGGCCCGGGGTTTTGCAGCATTTTTTCTGGGCCGAAGGGTTTTTTTTATTTT
>JAODAL010046763.1:0-30594 GCA_025379985.1 Phyllomedusa bahiana
AAAAGGAAATGCCCAATGAACAAATGTTATGCGCAAAGTGAAAAAAAACCCTTTAAAATGTATTCGGATAATAAAGGTTTTTTGGCACCTATAACCTGTGCGACTACAAAATTGGTGGATTCTAATTTAAACTGCGGGTGGCTATATCAACAAAGTGGAAGGGAAAAAATTTGAAAAAAGAAACCATCTAAAATGTATACTATAAAAAAAGTGGAGTTTTGCACCAAAACAAAGAGACCTGCATTTTTAGAAAAGATTTTTCCTAAATAAGTTCAGGCAGCCCAATATTCGGGAAATATTTCAATGAAAAACTTTTAAATAAAAGCATTGCAGTGCAATGTCTAACTAATTTGGTAAAATTAACCAGTATTTTTTTAAAAGGTTTGTCTTTTTTGCCGCGGGCCTCCCCCCCCCCCCCTCGTCCCCCCCGTGACTTTACGCGTAGAGCCCCTTTAAAATTCTCTACCCAATAATAAAAAATTCAAATCTCTGATCTAACTAAATTGTAAGGATAACAGCTAACAGTAGAGCTTTCCCGTGAAAAAATAGAATAATTTCGTGGCTGTTTGGACACAGGAGAGGCCGTCCAACGCTATGAGGCTGACAGACACTGATCGACAGGGAAAGGGCCGTTCTATGTAAAAAGAGGGCTGTGTTTTTTCCAGCACGCAAATACAACCCAGCATGGAAAAGCACACACATCTCGACCTGCTTATTTGTAAACTGATTTGCTGGCCCAAAATGAAGGGAAGCGCCGAAAATGGGGCGATATTAATTAAAAATGCACAGATTTAACCCAAATTATGGTCTCTAAAAAAGATCAAAATAAAAAAATGGGCCCCGGTTTTTAAATTTGTCGATAATAATCTCTCAAAACAATACTGTTTACATTCTGTTTCTTTTTGTGTATTTTTAAAAGATTTTTTTTGGAGGTGTCATGATTTATTAATTATATTTTTTTTTTTTTTACTAGTGCCAATAAAAATAAAAAAAAACACAAAATAATCAGATAGTCTTTTTATCAATAGTTTTCTCTCTGTCCTTAAAATGCACATTTAGCAATAAGGCATGTAGACCTTATTAAAACATTTATTTTTATAAATGTTTTATCCCATTGTAAATGAACATTTGGCATGTGAATATAAATCACAAATGTGACTAAAAGTATGAATCATTCCATCTAATGTACTGCTCCAGAGCAGAGAATCCAAGAAATTAAAAACATATTCATTTATGGGTACTATAATTTAATTTGCTTCGTAGTAAAACATGACAATGCCAACCTATTTGTTACTTCTCTGGGTTTAAGCCATGCATTTTCCTGCTACAGAATCTATCCCTCTGGCCATACATTATAAAGTTGAAATGCTGACTTAATTAAATATTCCAGTGTTTAAAAGGGCTTATGTTTACATCAGCATGAACATGTTCATGGATTGGCAATCCTGCAAAATAGATACAATTTGAACTTTTTTAACGTTTTCAATAACATTATCATAATAATATACTGCTTGATTTCTTAATTTTGAGTTGCTATAGAAATTTATCATGAGATCTATTTGTATACACAAAGTAGAAAAGGTAACATGAACAAAATAACAGGTGATAAGTTAAAATTACAACTATGTGCAGGAATAATGTATTTTAGTAAAGTGCAACTCTAAAAGGGTTTTCCCATCTGACTGTCTTCACAGAACCTGCGTTTTACGGCTTCCACTTCCTGTGCAGGCTCTGGGCAGTTCTACAGCAGTGACTGATATTTTAGGTCTGCTAGCTCCTATTCCTAATTGTGTTTGTTAGGCTAAATCCCCACAGCATCGGACAAAAAACAGCACAACCCTGGTTTTTGTCACTGTATTTGCAAAAAGGTTTTAGTTTTTTTGTCGTCGGCCCAAAAAGTGCTGGCTTATTATACAACATGTTGTATAATATGCCGGTGCCAGAAGACAAGAAGATAAAACGACCTGTGTAGCCTACAGGTCATTTTTTCTATTGATGTCTATGGGCTGCCGGAACAATTGTATTTTCGGTGGTTTTAGAATACTAAAACCGCCGAAAACACAATTGTTTATCTGTGCAGTGGAGACATAGCCTTAGAAGGACATTGGTGATGAAGGGGTTTGAAAGTGTGGCTATAAATGTGGGCTAGGAGAGCTTTATCTGTCATGAGCTGCTAAGATAAGAAGAGGGATTCTTCTACATTCACACTCATCTGTGTATTTCCATAGACAGACAAATCTCAACTTTGCATCCCTGACAGCAGAGCACAGATCTCTCCCTGTTCAGTAAACAAAGAGTTAAAGCTTTTCTCAATGAGAAAGATAAGATCAGAAACTAAGAAGCAAGCCTTGACCTGCTGATAAGACAAAGCAGGGAGTGATGTCACCAGCACTTACTAGAGCTGAGGAAGGTGGTTGGTGACTAAAAAAGCTTGTGTAAAAAAGGAGGGTTTACTAGCTGCTCTAATTGTGAAATTAAACAAAATTTGAACAGCAATGTACATCTATGGCAATAATCTTTATTTACCTTTGTCTATATGTTTGAAGCTAATCAATCAGAATGTAATACCCTTTAAACTCCTGAAGCACAATGGAAAATCTATAACAGGCCCCTCAACAATAAAAAGTTTAAAGTACTTCTCATATTGGACAGAGGAACCATTAAGGTCATTTGAGGGTTTTTTTATTTTTATTTTATCTACCATTATATTAATTTAACACCTTACCGACATTGGACATATGGTTAAGTCCTGATGCCGGTAAAGCACTTTGTAGCGCGATGCTGCTATACAGCCAGTAGGTGACAGCTGTTTAATTGCAGCTAACAACAAATGGTTACAGCACGGGATGGAGCCTTCTCCATCCTGTGCTATTTAACCCCTTAGATGCCACGCTGCGCACAGTCGCAGTATCTAAATGAATGAGAAACAGTGCCGAGCACCGTTCTTTACTCTGATCCCAGACAGGAAGCTGTGAAATCGCCATCTTTGTACACCCTAATGTATTGTCTATACAATGCATTAGGCTGAATAAACTGTCACGCCCCCTAGTTGTGAAGCACCCTAGGTGGATTCAAAGTCACATTAAAAAAATATATATATATATATAGTTAAAATCACCCCCTTTTACAAATAAAAAACAAAATAAGAAGAAAGTCACACATAATTGGTATCGCCGCGTCCAATCTGTTAAAGTATAACATCATTGATCCCATACGCTGAACATCATAGATGAAAAGAAACTTCCAAATGCCAAAATTGCGTTTTTTGGGTCATTTCATGTCCCCTAAAAATTTTAATAGAAGTGATCAAAAAAGTTGCAAACTGGTAACAATAAAAAGTACACTTCAGTCCGCAAAAAATTAACCCTCACTCAAGTCCGTAGGTGTTCAAAAGACAAAAAAAAAAAGTTATTGGTCGCAGAAAATGGTGCCGCGGCAAAAATTTGAAAAATAGGAAATGTTTGGTTTTTTTTTTACGGCACCAAAACACAACAAAAACCCTACATGTTTGGTATTGCTGGATTTGTACTAACCTGTAGAATACAGATAACACATCATATATACCGAACATTAAACAATGCTAAAGCAAAACACCCACAAACATGGCACAAGTACATTTTATCCCACTTACAATTTTTTTGCGGTTTCCCAGTATATTCTATTGTACGGTAAATGACACCATTGGAAAGTAAATCTTGTACTTGCAAAATAAAAGCCCTCATACAGTATGTCTATGCAGGTGGAAAAATAAAAAGGTTATGGCTCTCGGAAGGCATGAAAGGTAAAAAGGAATGTAACGAAATAAAGACTCCGTCAGGAAGGGGTTAACATATGCACAGACAGTCAGACACCTCTAATTAATATTTTGGACAACACTGCTCAATTCCCGTTAGTGATAAAGGTGTCAGCTCTGGAACCCAGGAATATTAACTTTTTTCTATTTATGATCTTATGAATGTCTTTTTGGGACGGTCCCTTAATACTTTTTAGATTACCTCTGTATCTATTTATCATATATTACACAACAGTCATTTTGCATTATTATTTATTAAAAATATTACATTATGCTTTGCCAAAAGTAGTAGGGACAGTTAAGGCAGCAAAAGGAAGATTAAAGCTTTTACCTTAACTGGGCTAGAGAGTAATATATGTTCAACAGGTTTTATCTTCATAAATAACTATCATATCATTTTGGGTTTATTGCTGATGCTTGGCAAGCTCTATTAAAGCAAAACATTAATTTTGGATCTAATTTTTAATTGAATGTGAAGATAAAAATGCACCAGGGAGCGGATGATGTCCCTAAACTCCTCCAGCATCTTTATACTCTCATTGCAATCACGCCAGTTTACATTATTATATGTGCATTAAATCTTCACATCCACTATAAATAAGATGGAGATGTACTCCTTTTCCTTCCAATGACAGAGGTTATGGTGGTAATTAATATCATTGCTCTTCTTTGTATATTTCTATGCACTCTGTTCTGAACCGTGAAGTTCTGTGATGATATAAAAATGTAAGACTATTAAGGTTAAGTGCTTTTATGCAGGTAGAAAAGTCTATATTAACTTGTAATAACCATATTATTTTACAGAATCTTGTTTTATTTGTTATACTTCCCTATTATATGTGTTAAAGGCTACTATGCATGACTTGATAGCTTGTAACAATTATAAAATTAAGACATTGGAAACATATAATTATGTAGCAATTCCTAGAGAGTTAAGTTTTATTTATGAAAATATATTGCTACTACTACTACAAACAATAAGAATGAGAAGTATAATAATAATAATAAAAATAATAATAATAATATATTTTACCCTTCTTTAGGAGTATTGTATTGTTTTATAGCTAATTAAATTCTAGTGAGTTTTTGACCTTGACAAAGCTGCTATCAATGTAAATTCACATTAACAATTCTCTTATTCTTGCTCAGTGAAACTTTGCATGCACAGTTGTGTTGCCAGGGTTCTTTTCTAATTTTAGGGGAATTAATAGTTTTACTAAATGTATACAAAACTAAAGATTTAGTAACATTGTTACCTATATTTTTTTATATAGTCAAAGTTTTTACAGGCTTAATGGTCATAACCCTGTTGGTCTAAGATCATGAAGGGCAGGAGTGTAACATGAATGCATAGGACACCACAGCAAAATGAGATGGGTTGCCCCAACTAATGACAGGAAACTAAAACAGCAGCATAAAAGTAATAAAGGTATAAATATTAGCACCATATATACTACAGAACTTTCAAAGCTCTTCTAGACCTCAGAATGTCACCAAATTGTTTAACCCTACTAAATATAATATGTCTTAGAACCTAAGTGGGCCCCATCAGGCCTCTGGGCCCCATACCACTGCTATACCTGTTATGGCTATAGTTATGGCCATGATGAAGGGACTGTGAGGAAAATTCACTCATATGACAGTCATCTCTCCAACTTCATCTGGTCAGATCTCACAGATGGCCCCCAGCCCCAGGAAAGCTCAATTTACATGTTAATCAGCATAGCCAAGAACCATTGTAAATGCTCTTCCATAGGAAGTTAGCACAGCAGGAGATGTGGACACCTCAAATGAAGCCTCATCTCCATTAATTAGCCCCAAGACATATGCTGCCCTAAACCCCAGGCTTCAAAGACTTGAATGAAACTGACCCAGCCATTTTAAAATGTGAATCTTTCTGCACAGCCCGCTGCTACTCTCGAGTTTCTAGGGCGCATGGGGACTGAGAAATCGAGAACTGGACTTAGGCAACACCTAGGATAGGGGTGTCGGGCATGAGGGTGTAGTGTAGGTCCAGCCAGTTCTGATGATGCCACCGGCTCGGTTCTGCGCCAATGCCCTGCCGTGCTATGGTCCATTTTTGTTTTTTCAGTCAGAAATTGCATGACCAGAATAGGAGGAGTTCGTAGGCCGTCCCAGGGGTGTGTGGGGGAGTGTAGTGGGCGGCCACGTGGGCTGTCCCATTATAGATATAAGCAGGAGCCTGGGTGGGCTCAACCGTTGATCAAGGAGGGGGGGTACCTCAGAGCATTTCCAGGAGCATCCACACACAGAAGCCAGGCCACATAAACCCCCCCATGTGAGCCGCAGACCACAGGTAACTGGACACATTTTACTGCCTTTGTCTGTAACCCATACTTATATTTGCACCTCTGACTCTTACCTGTGTATTATTATAATTTTGTATATATTTGTCTAGTGTGCCCTCCAAGGCTAATTAATTCTATAAACTTTAATCTGAGTTAATCTGTCTTGATCATCGGCCTCACACACCTAGTACTCGGTCTTTAAAATATAGCTACCCCAAGGTTGGTTCCTGGCCTTGTTATAAGTCGGTAACGGACCAGTCTTATAACTAAACTAGAAACTGGTGGCAGCATGGTCATTGGCGGGGAGTTTGTTCTCTCGCCCTCCCGGAGTCTCCCTGTGCCCGTGTGGGCAGGGGTTAACGGTGAAACAGTATCTGGCTGACCTTGTGTACCCCTAGGAGGCAGCGCAATGTCACAATACACCCCAAGTCGAGTGGGCCGGCCTGGTGGGTTTTTCCTGACACGGGCTAATGCCAACAGAGAGTAAAGAGGTTAAAATCACTATCATTAGTGATCCAGGAGAGTGCAGGTATTAATACCTCAAGGGGTTATTGTTCTTCTTGTTGCTTATGGATGAATAGAAATGATAGGTCTTTGATTATTAGCTTTTAGGTATTGTTCCTATATTTTGTAGGTATCCTTGAAATGTCTTTACATCCTTGGTAGATTTTTTAAAACTAGTTGCATTTACTGGGGCCGGGCTTTACCGGACCCCCAAAGAGCCGGGGGGAGGTCGCCCCTTTCTTTCCCAGGTAGGCCCAATTTTTCATTTTTGTAAACCCCTGGTAATCGGTGAGGGGGGGTGTGGTGCCCAGACTCACTAAATTTTCCCTGTGGGCGGAGCTGTTTTGGATGTCCTAGGCAAACGGAACTTTTCAAAAGTGGTGCCTTTCCTTACCAAGCAAAACATGGAGCCCTTGGGGCACCAGGACTGAAGTGCACCCTAAACCCCTTGGCGGGGGTAGGGGCCCTTGGACATTTGTCCCGGGCTAAAGTAACCTTATATTAATTTGGTTTTTTTGTTTAAAACGGGTGGAGGAAAATGCATCCATTTAAGTTGACCAACTTTGCTGCGGTTTCACTATTAAGGCTGATTTGGGATAATCCTACAATTTGGTGGAGGATGCAAAGGGGTGGCAGGACCTTTTTTTCCTGGTTTAAAGGCTGCAAAACAGGTCAAACACAAACTGTACAAAAAGGAGGGAAAAACAGAAAAAGATAACGGCACTTACCGCTTTGCAAACAAAATTTTTTTTTTCCAAACACGGGATAGCAAAGACGGAGGAGGCCGCACGCCAACACACCTCAATCTTTTTGCGGGAAAACCCCTTCCTCAAGATTACAGGAAGTAACACAGCGTCTTAAATCCCCTATAATTGGGATACCCTTCAAATAGCCAACTTTTTAAAAAAATTAAAAAATACAAACCAAAAATAATTAAGGAACACCATAAAAAACAATAATAACTATTTATAAAAAACGAAGATCATTCCCGGGCATTTAAACCAGACACCAGGGGGTTCATGGCAGAATCCATGCACTTCACATTGAAGGGGTTTAAATATACGATTGACTCCATTAAACGTCGGGAACACCCCGCAACCTGCAATGGATTTTAGATAATTTTAACATGCACTTCCTTATATGAATAAAAAAACTTTGGGGCTCCCCTTTTTTTTTTTTTCAGGTAAAGGGTTTTTCCCAATTCACAAAAATGGCCGGGTGTTTTACCCAAATAAAAAAAACCACAGTGCACCCCATCAGCCAAAAAATTTTAACGCATTTATTGTTTTTAACATGTAAATTAAACCTCCAAATTTTTAAAAACCCCCCCTAACCCTTCTGACAAGAAGGCAGAAACCCCATTTTTGATTTCCTTTAGGGGCAAGATTGTGAGCCCAATTGGGATTTTCATTTTTCAAAAAACCTGGAAATTCATCCCTTGTCAGGCTAACACACGAGCAGCAGTCTGGGTCAGTACGGGTGCAACAGAAACAAACCACTCCGAAAAAACTTTTTGGGCATTTTTCGAAGCCATCGGGATCAAAGAGACCCCGTCCACTTCCCCGGAGGATGGCCGGGAAACTGGGGCGAAGGGTGGGGGGGAAAGCACTGCAGAAAAGACCCCAGAGGCCCGGGGAAGCCTTTTCACGTTTGAGGCATCCGAACGAAGGGGTGGACACACAGGGGGCTGAATTTTTGGCTCCCTTTCTTGGGGGTAAACCCCCAAAGGGCGTTTTATATCTTTGCGGGCAAGATCCGGGGATTACCAAAGCTGGGGGGCCGGATCCTGGACGCAGGGGTTAAGTGATGGGGCCCAGAGAGTGCTGTGGGCTGGGGGGACAAACCGCCGGTCTCAATTTTTTGACCCCTGCATTTAGTCCAATAAGGGGTGCACCAGGGGTTTACCCCCCCGCAATGATCGACGGTTTAAAGGGACCGATTCATGTGCCCTTCCCAAGCCACTGCAGGGGGGGTTGTGAGGGGGAACCCCCAGGTCCCCCTGACCTAGGGGAAATGTTGGAGATCCATGTAGTGGAAACTCCAGACTGACCCTAGAATCTCACTTCTCCATTTTGGGGCTATCTGCAGTTATTCGCGGCTGAAAAGGGCCCTAAAACCCCCCGGGACGGACGCTCCAAGATCAAAAACATGCTGGGGCCATAAAGAGAACTGTACAGGGGGAAACCTCTGCTGGAGGGTCATGCTCCTCTTGGGGCCCAGTTCCCCTTGGCCAGAATCAATGGAGGTTCTGTAGGGAGGGCATCTCCTTGTTTGCAAATCACCTTTTTGCATTCTGAATGCTGGGAGGGAAAACCCCTCACCCCCGTCGGGCAATATTTCTACATTATTGGACTCCTGGATCAGGGGGCTTGGTCACCCCCATGGGGGCCCACATCCCGAAGTGTTTTTTGGGAAAAACCTTGGGGGTACATGTATCCCCGGGGGGTCCAAGGTTTTTCCCATGGCAAAAGGTATTTTTAAAACTCTGTGGGTAGGGGTTTCCACAAGGTGGAGTTACCCCGGGGTGATGCGAAGGGTTTTTTGGGAGAGATTGTCCCCCGTTCTGGGGCCTTTTTGGAAAGGGCCGGGATCATTAAACATCTGGAGGGTAAGGGCAACTTGTATGTGCTACCCAAGGTAGCCCCCGAATTTGCTCTGTCGGTCATGATAGGGGAATGAGGGGAGTCATCGGGGGGAAAATGTCCCTGATTAGAGGGGTCTGGGGGGAATTTTTGGGGGCCACTCCAAGCGGACCTTGAGAGGACCCAAAATATGGGTGGTGGGTTAAAAGGGGGGACCCAAGACCCGGGGGATGAGGGTTTCCCCCTTTGCTGAAGGGGACCTCTTTTACCGTTTACCGGTGGGGGAATGTGGGAAAAGCTTCATACTGAAAGCATATGGCGGATGGGTTTTGGGCTTTCACACCCCTTAGTGTGGGGGGGCACCTGGGGGGGAACAAGACCCTGGAAGAGTTTTGAAGGTTTTTTTGGCGGATTTCGGAAAATTCGGGGGCTCGGCCATTCCTGTATGTCGGGGGAAAATTTCCCCGTTGCCCAACTTCCGCAGTCCCCTTGGTCCACTGCCAAAATTTTTGAAATCCCCTTTTGGGTGATACTTGGACTTGGTCGGGCCCTTGGTAAAATCCGTTGGGGGCACAATATATCCTAGTCTAGTGGACTACCCACCCTTTCCCCAGGCGGCCCCCAGAAAAAACCTCCACTAAAGCAATCGCCCCCGGGGTTGGGTTTAATTTTTTTTTAAGAACTGTGTTACCTAAGGGGGAAATTTTAACAGACCAGGGGAAACCCCCTTCATGTAAGTGTAATGCAAGATCTCGTAAGGTTTTTTAAAATCTCCCAATTTCGAGTCAGTTATCCTCCCAACGAATGGCTTTTGACGCTTTAACAAGACCCCAAAGGCCATGTTAAAAAAAGTAGTAAAAAGGAGGCCGGGGCTGGGACGTTGTTGCCAAACCCCTTTTTTTATCCCAAAAGTACCCAAGCCCCTACAGGGTTTTCTCGTTTTAATTTTGTACGGGAGACATCCTCGGGGGGTTGCGGATATGAAAGAAGAAAACCCCGGGAAAAAGGGGGTTTACTCCCTTTTAAAAAAATGTAATAGAGCATTTCACAAGTGCAAAAGGATACCCTGTGCCCTCGTGAAGGCCCCCTTTTAAGGCTCAGGGGGGCAATCCAGGGGGTCAAAAAGTCGGCCCGTTAGGGGATTAGGAGGGGAACCGGGGTTTTGTATTAAAAGTTTGGGGGGAAAAAATTTTCCAAAAATTTTGGAAAAACCCCTTTTAAAAAATTTTTTTGGGGGTTTTTTCCCCCCCCCCCCCCGGGGGGGGGGGCCCCCCCCGGGAAAAAAAAATTTTTTTTTTTTAAAAAAAATTTTTTTTTTTCCCAAATGTTTTAAAAAAATTTTCCCCCCCCAAAAGGGGGGGCCCCCAAAATTCCCCTTTGGGGGCCTTTGGGGGCCCCCTTTTTTTCCCAAGGGGAAAAAAATAAAAACCCAAACCCCCCCCCCCCCCCGGGGGGGGTTTTTAAAAAAAAAAAAAAGGGGGGTTTTTTTTTAAAAAATTTTCCCCAAAAGGGGTTTTTTTCCCCCCCCAAAAAAAAATTTTTAAAAAAATTTAAAACCCAAAACCCCTTTTTTTTTCCCCCCAAAAAAAAGGGTTGGGCCCCCCCCCAAAAAAAAGGGCCCCAAAAAAAAAAAAAAGGGGGGGGAACCCTTTTTAAAAAACCCCCTTTTTTTCCTTTTTTTTTAAAAAAAAAATTTTAAAGGGGAAAAACCCGGGGGTTGGGATTTTAAAAAAAAAAATTTTAACTTTTTAAAAGGTTTTTTAAAAAAAAAAAAAACCCCCCCCTTTTTTTTGGGAAGGGGAAAAAAAAAAAACCCCCTTTTTGGGGGGAAAAAAAAAAAACCCCCCGGGGAAAAAAAAACCCAAAAAAAACCTAAAAAATTGGAAAGGGGGGGGGGGTTTTAAAAAAAAGGGAAGGAAAAAAAAAAAAAAAGGGAAAATTTAAAAAAGGGGGCCCCCCCCCCTTTTTTTTTAAAAAATTTTTTTGGAAAAAAAATTTTTTCCCCTTTTTAAAAAAGGGGGGGTTTTTTTTATTTTTTTCCCCCCCAATTTAAAAAAAAATTTTTTTGGGGGGTTTTTTTTTTTTTGGGGAAAAAAAAAAAACCCCCCCCCCGGGGGGGATGAAAAAAAAAAAAAAAAAATTTTTTTTTTAAAAAAAAAAATTTTAAAAACCAAAAAAAAAAAAAAAAAAAAGGGGGTTTTAAAAAAAAGAAAAAAAAAATTTTTTTTAAAAATTTTTTCCCCTTTTTTTTTTGGGGGGGAAAAGTTTTTAATTTTGGGAAAAAATTTTTTTGGGCCCCCGGGAAAAAAAAACCCCGCCCCCCCCGGGGTGTTAAAAGTTTTTTTTTTTTGGGGGCCCCCCCCCCTTTTCCGTTTTTGGGTTTTTTTAAAAAAACCCCCCTTTTTCTTTAAATTTTTTAAAAGGGGGTTTTTCAAAGGGGCCCCCCCCGGTAAACCCCCGGGTTTCCCTTTTTTTTTTTTTTTTTTTTTTTTGGGGGGGGCCCCAAATTGGGGGGGGGAGGGAAAAAAAAAAAAAAAGGGGGGGGGAAAAACCCCCGGGAAAAAAAAAAAAAGGAAAAAATTTTAAAAGGTTTAAAAAGGGGGAAAAAAAAAAAGGGGGCCCCCCCCAAAAAGGT
Source organism: Phyllomedusa bahiana (assembly GCA_025379985.1). Classification (NCBI taxonomy): domain Eukaryota; kingdom Metazoa; phylum Chordata; class Amphibia; order Anura; family Hylidae; genus Phyllomedusa; species Phyllomedusa bahiana. Next base: position 11,824 of record JAODAL010046763.1, read on the forward strand.
GCAAAGAGCCTGGTGAAACTGGGCACCAGAGGCTGAAAGAGGCTTTCCAGAAGCTTAAAACTGCCCCTTTTTGCAACAAACCCGAGTTAGTTGCCCCCGACTTTTTTCCAAAGTTTTTTGCCAACAGGGTGCTCAAATGGGGTCTAGGGGCCGTGATTCCCCAAGTCATGAAAGGAGGAAAAAAATCCAGTCTGTTATTTAATTAGGAAGCTTTCCCCCTGACAGAACTTTCTATTATTGGGAAAAAAAAAAAGCCTCCCCAAGTGGGGCCCAGATTTCCCCCAGGGGCCCAATTTTTGGTGGTTTTCAGATCAAAGCCCCCCTTAGATGGCTAAGAAAAAGGAAAGGGGAAAAAAAAGCTTTGGGGCACCCCGTGGTTTTTGGCTCTACAAAAAATTTTTAAATTTTTCTGTTTGAGCATAGGCCAGGAAAACGCAAAGGGAAATTTCAGAAGCTTTTTCTAATCACTGCATGATGGCTTTAAGGTGGGCCCAAAAACCCCGGGTTTGGGGGAAAAAGGGGGGGGGGAGTAAGAGGGCGCAAGGAACGTCATTTAATTCAAAAAAATATGTGTGCCGTTTTTTGCCGGGGGAAAACGATTTAGGGGGTAAAGCCCAGTATATTTTGTTCAGCGCATTAGGGGGCTGACCCCCTTGGTATTTTAATTAATTGCGGTTTTAGTTACCTTGGGGCCCGGCTTTTTCCGGGGCGGCCAAAAAGCCAGGGGGGATGGGCGCTCCTACTTTCCCAGTAGGCCCCCCTTTTATCATTTTATGTTAAACCCCGGGAAGTCCAGGTGACTGGGGGTGTTTTTTTCCCACCACTGCAAATTTCCTGTTGGGGCAGGGGCTGTGTTTTTGGGTGTCCTGAGGGAAACAGGGGACTCCTTTAGAAGGGGGTGCCTTTCCTTACCAATACGGGGCGTTTTTTAAAAAACCCCTTTGGGGACCAAGGGGCTGAATGTTTCATCCTAAAAACCCATTGGCTGGGGTAGAGGCTCCATGGGCCCTTCCTGTGCTGGCTGAAATATCCTATATTAAAATTTTTGGGTTTTATTTTGTGTTAAACGGGGGGGGGCAGGAAAATAAAGGATCCTTTAAAATTTTCACCAAAATTTGCTGCCGGTTTCCTTTTAAATTTTGGTGCCTTTGGGGGCCCAAACCCACTATAAAAAATATTTATAATATCTATATATATATATATAAAAAAATATTATTAAACATCAGTTGAAAAACCATAAGTTTTCATACATATCTTTAAAAAACCCACATGTTTTTCTGACATGAAATAAGAATAAACCTTACCGGTTTTAGGTCGATTAGGATTACCAAAATTATTAATATTTGCCATATGCTAGAATAATGGGAGAGATAATTTTTAAGGCATTTTTATTACTTTCTGAAAAGTCAAACGTTTACATACATTGGATTACTATGCCTTTAAACAATTTGGGACAGCTCATATGATGGTGTCATGTCTTTATTGGCAACATCTGAGTTAGAGACACACCTGTTGATGTATTGAATGTACACCAGAAACACACTGTTTCAGTGTGTAACATCATGCAAAAGTCTAAAAAAAATCAGGCAAGATATCAGGAAGATAATTGTGGACTTGCTCAAGTCTGGATCATCCTTGGGTGCAATTTCCAGATACCTGAAGGTGCCTCATTTATCTGACTTGATTTAAAACCAAATAAAAAAGGTGCCAAAAAATGAGTAAATATCCTCACGTTTTACTGCTCAAATACTGATTCACAATCATACAGTTTTTGGTTCTTAGGCAATGTCTACACAGCATTGGATTTTGGTCAGATTTTAAAACGTATTCAGTATTTAGAATCCACAAAAATCTGACTGTAAACCAGTGCCCATAGACCTCAAAAGAAAACCAGAGCTGTAGTATACACAGCTCAGATTTTCTATTGTCGGATTTCCAAACCGCCGGTTTATAAAAGATGTTCTATAATCCATCTTATTATGATGTATTCTAATACAGTTCAATATTAAAGGGCTGGCCAAAATCCAAAAAACTATCAAAACCGCAGTACGGCGATGGTAAAATACTGGTCAGATTTTACAGTTGCTTAATCGTGTGGACGCAGCCTTAGCGAATCAACATGAGAATACGAATCAAGTGGTTCATAATAACTTTTTCAGTTAAAAATACTTCCATGGACATTCCTTTACCCTCTACATCAGACGCCTCAGAGACTTTTGGGATTGCCAGCAGACGTAGAACAAGCTGTCTTAGTCTCAACACTACCCTCAGAAATGGTAGTGTTGAGAGTAAAGGGGAAGAGGACAGGGTGGAAGCACACATGAGGGTCAATATCCTTGTAGACTTTGGAATTGCAAGTAGCAGCTACTCCTGTTATTTACTTGTCAAGCTTTATTATGACGGATTCTATATCTCATTGTTATCTAAAGGTTTGGGATTCTGACCCACTAATAACTTTTTATTACTTCAAGACATATTTAGAAGTTTGCACAGCTTTTAACTGTTAATAATCATTTTTCTGCAACTGTCTGGTTTACAGAAGGATGATCAAGAGGAGGCAAATACACCAGTTGAGGAGGTAAATTGTACTTTTTTTGTTCATCCAAATTAGTTTTATCTCTAAATTAAGAATATTGACCAGTGAATCAGATAGAGAATGTTATTACAGGTCATCTCAGCTTTGTATAGATAACCATGATTTTTATCCTTTACAGTTTTATTCCATGATGCTTGATCATTTTCAGGAGAAAGTAGAAAGGATCTGTGACAACTATACTTTAGTGTGACCTCCAGTTCATATAGTAAGGTATCTAATTTAAAGGGTTATTCTCACAACATTAATTAGATTTAATATAGACAAAGGTAATATTAAATGGTAATATTATTACCAAATACACTGTTGTTCTGAGTTTGCTTCCTTTCAGAGCTAGAGCAGTTCTTATCTCCTGCTTGTGTACACAAGTTTCCCTAGATGGGCTGGTAACATTACACTCTGTTGTGTCTTATCAGCAGCACAGAAGCTTGTTTTATTTTCTTACTGACAAACTTTAACCTTTTGTATATCTGGAGCCTTGTGCCCTGCTGTTAAAATTCCTCTATCACCAATGGCCCTCTCACAGGCTTAGCTAGGAATAACAGTGCTGATATGCCAATCACTACTGTAGAACTGCCCTGAAGCTGACAGTGAAGAACAGGGTCTGTGAAACAGCCTGATAGGAAACATCATTTAACTAGGGAAGCATTTGCCGCCTCTCAAAGCACTTTGTGATAAAGATTTATTGGTCAAGTTAGCTGACGTGAGGCTGTTGTAGTATTATTAAATGCTGAACTGTATAGATATGATGATGACACATATTGATATTTAACCGACGATCCTACCACTGTATGCTTGGCCAAGATGATGGCAGTACTAAATTAAGGAGTTCAGAAAGGAACAATTACAAAGAGAGTTATTTATCGATCACTCAGTAATCCTTACATTTTACTCTTTCCAGAGATTCAAAAGGCTATTTTTCCTCCATTCTTACATCCAATTATTGCAAGAGATTGGCAACGTGGATTGACTACTTACTACAACTTTTGGCTATACAGTTACCAGGATACATATGAGATTATGTGGCTATAATGTGATGGGATATAATTATATCCATCTATCCCTCATGATCTTGTGGGGAAAATTTTGTCATAGCATTTACAGAAATGTAATGCCAACCTCATAGTTGAATTTATCATTTATGGGAGTGAACTTGCTCCAACTTAACTTTTTCTTATGTATATAAATTTTTTTTGCAACAATGTGGAGCATTGATGGGGGTGAGATTTTGTCCCTCATAAGCCAATATTTACATGGCTGCATTTTCTTCACACTAGGTAGCATGGCCACTATATATACAACCTCCTCCTAACATGGGGTGAAACATTGGATATGGTCCAGGAGTTTGTCAAGATTTTTAATAAAAATTATATGAATCTGAGATTCACTTTAAATTTCATAGAGCATCTATTCACTTTTTAGATGCAAATATTTTAGTAACATTAATAGGTGTAATGGACATTGGTTTGGTGGTTTCTCTGTATAGAAAGAGTATGACCAGAAATGACACATTGCAGGTAATCTCATGTCACCAATTGTGGTGCATAATAATCTTTTTTGAGGAACTTATCAGAATGAAACTAAATTGTGCATCAGAACACTCTTTTTTTTTAACACCAAAAAGTATGTGATTGATTACGACTGTGCAATAATCCAGATAGGACTGTTGATAGAAAAATCAGCAAGGTGGCAGGGTGAAAATCTTGATGAACGGAAACACAGAACATCTAGGAAGTTGGATGTGCCAGTCACATTTTCCACAATATGTAGACTTCAGTTTAATCAGATTGTAATTGAAAAAAAACATCTCTCAAGCCTTAATTAAGAGAGAATGCACACAATGCCCAGGGAAAGTTTTAACACTTGGTTTAGTCTCCTTTTTTTTTTTACTCTTTTTTAAGTTTATTTATAAATGATGAGGTAAGCAACAGTTGACTCACTGTTAACAGTTTTTTAGGGCTTTGGGCATTCTAAATGTTCTGCCTGCAAATATATGGTAATGCAAATGGAGATACCTTTAAATTGGTAAATATTTTAATTGTAAATCTAGATACATATTTTTTCACGTTTTACACTAGTCAGTCTCAATATGTTGCATTATGTTGGTTGTGTGGCATTGAAAGTAAGTATATGTTGGCATCCATCTGATGTCACTAAACCTATATGAACTAATATCTCCATGGCATCAACACATTTTTTCTGTGCAGTACGCTGGCAATTTGACATCTCTTAATTTTTTCAGCATTAAACTTTGCCCCTCCCCCTGATCTCTCTATCTCAGTCAACGGCTGTACACTCTCACCTGTTCCGCAAGTCCGCTGCCTTGGGGTAATCCTCGACTCCGCTCTATCTTCAAACCACACATCCAAACCCTCACCTCTGCCTGCCGCCTCCACCTGAAAAACATCTCTCGCATCCGGTCATTCCTCAACTTCGACACCACAAAAATGCTGGTCCATGCCCTTGTTATCTCCCGCCTAGACTACTGCAACATCCTTCTCAGTGGCCTCCCGTCTAGCACTCTTGCTCCCCTTCAAACAATTCTTAACTCTGCTGCCCGTCTTGTCCACCTCTCTCCCCGCTACTCCTCTGCCTCTCCCCTCTGTCAATCTCTTCACTGGCTCCCCGTTGCCCAGCGAATTCATTTCAAGTTGCTAACCCTGACCTACAAGGCTCTCCATGACCTCTCCCCTCCATACATCTCTGCCCTAATTTCAAAATATCTCCCCTCACGAACTCTCCGCTCCTCTCAGGACCTTCTTCTCTGTTCTCCTCTTATCAGCTCCTCACATAACCGTCTCCAAGACTTCTCTCGTGCTTCCCCCACACTCTGGAACTCACTGCCCCAACACATCAGACTCTCACCCACTCTCACCAGCTTCAAAAGCAACCTGAAAACCCATCTCTTCAGACTTACCTATAATCTACAATAACCCTGCTGCCACTACACCCTCCACAAACATGTCTGCCCCTACCTTCTGTCTCTTTCCCCCTCCTTGTAGATTGTAAGCCCTCACGGTTAGGGTCCTCTCTCCCTCTGTCGTGCCAATTGTCATTCATCACTTATCATTGTACTCGTTTGACTTATGTTATGTATGTAACCCCCTCAAATGTACAGCGCCCTGGAACCAATGGCGCTTTAAAATAAATAATAATAATAAGCAAAAAAGATCCTAGATCCTAGAAGATATTTAATGGAATGGTAAATATGTGACAGGACATACCAATATTGATTGTAAATAGCGTGTTAGTATATCTTTTGAAATTCTTATTTTTATATAGTAATGCTAGGCCTCATGTGGTTGAAGTGGGTCAGCAGTTCCAGAAGTTAACTGATGCTTTAATCCAGGTGTCTTGAAGGAACATCTGCCACCTCATCAGGAGCATGCCCAGGAATTATAGAGAGGTCATACAGGCATGTGGAGGCTACATACACTACTGAGCCTCATCTCTTTTTCTTGAGGCATTTCCACTGTAGTTGGATCAGCCTGAAATTTGACTTTCCAATTTGATTTTGAGTATCATTCCAAATCCAGACCTCCATGGGATATTATTTTTGGTTTTCATTGACTATTTTTATGTTTTATTGTTCTCAACACTTTCCACTATGTAATGAATAAATAAATGCAATTGGAATGTTTCATTAATTGAGATCTAGGATGTAGTATTTTAATGTTACCCTTATTTTTTGATCAGTATACTTAGGTTCACCAGCTAAACAAGCACTGTGTTACACAGGATAGGTTTACCTACACCTGCTCAGCTGACAATATCACATAGGAAAAGTTTAGATACACTAGAGAAGTAATACTGCTTCAAATATTATGCTTAAATATGCTCATACAGTATCAAACAAGCTTAGATATAACAGATACTAGATCTGTCTGAATTTCCATGGGGTTATATACACACTAATCTGAGTATTAATGCTACTGAAATTTTACACAATCTTTAAGCCTTCACCCCGCAGCTGATAAGAAGCTTTGATTGCTGTGACTACAGAGCATACAAAGCTCTGAATACAGGGATGTTTCCTACTATGACACAGCAGTCTGAGCTCCCAATCTCAAGATGGTACCTGTAATAAACTGTTTACAAGATGACTCTCATAACATAATGACTGTACTTAGTCAATATGCTTTCAAAGGTAATTTATTTCAATGTTTGGCTACATTTACCTCCTCACTGCTGTAATATAACTCTGTAAACTCTTCAAGGAGTCCCTGGGTGGCCATTTTTGGCAGTAAATGAGTGAGTTTGTCCACTATTGAGCTCCCAGGTTGTTAAACAATTTTTCAGCTCACTAACTGCTGGTAATACATTATCATTATAACTGCAGCAATGTAGCAATTCTAGACAGACCAAAGGTATCTTTCTTTACAAATGGATATTTCACAAATGGATATTTCTACAATAATAGAGCATGCAATTCCTCTTTTTCTTATTCTCTATACTAAGAATAGCACATACCCTTAAATAAAAGCAGAAAATAACAATAACATTGACAATACCAGTATGCAACATAAGGGAAAAAAACTTTAGGTTTTATATTATTGTAGAAGTACATACATGCACTTGTTAAATAGTCATATTATTGATGTAGCACAAAAGTTTTCGAGCATGGGTGAATTCATTGAACACGTATAATATATGAAGCTCATATATGAAGTTATTTTAACTTGACCTCATTATTGCGTTCTTCATCAGATATATTTTGTATTCCCAGAAATGAAATGGTGCTTAGCAGTTTTACATTTTGGTATACCTCTTATTCTGCATTTAACTGTTGATTGCGATGCACTTCAGTGCATTTTTTTTAAATCTCTTCATATGTGGTTTGAAAATTATGTAAATAATTTAGTGTCGAAATGATTTTCTGAACACTTTTCCAATTAACATTTCATCTGTCATCTATTTGTGCAATTATCCTTCAGCTATATTCTGGTTCAATTTTTTTTTTACATCTCTTAACACTTCAAAACACATTAAAAATGGCATATTAAAATACAGTTGTTTAACTGATGTGGAGGTCTTTGGTTAATGCAACTAAATTCTGAAAGCGTACTTCCAAGTTATGTGGAGAAAATTATATAGAGCTGGGCTCATCAAGTAATATATTTAAAAGCTTTGTCCCATGATTGTAGTATACCTTTTTTCTGTTAGATCAGGTAAAACCTGAGAGTTTCACAATTTGAATATTTAAAATAGGCCTCTGTTACACACTTGTCAAAGACAACAGCTAAAAGTTAAAGTTTACATCTGAAACATAGAAAACAACTCTCCATGATTTAAGCACACTTTTGACAATATTAAATATTATTGTGTAGAGTTTTGTATAGCATTTGATAATAAAGTAAGAGTATTTTATAAATGCTGCTGTGTACCTACAAAGGCACTAAATACTACCTAAAGGGGGCCTATTTACCTACAGGGGGTTTAAACCATGAGGCAATCTTTGCCAACCACCTTGTAATCTTTTCAGAAAATTAAGGAGTTTAACAAAAGGGGGTCCAAGTTACTACGGGGTTTTTAAACCCAATAAAGGGGTTATTACATACAGGGGATCTCTATACTTACTTACAGGGGGCCTATAAATCTACCAACAAGGGTCTATACCTACCTACAGGAGGTCTATATTACTACCTACATGGGTGTCTACATACCTACAAGGGGCCTACATATCTTTCTATAGGGAACCTCTATAACTAAAGGGGATCTACCTACCTACAGGGACCTATTTAATTTCCTACTGGCTGTCTATATAACTACCTTCAGGGGGAATATATATATAAATATAAAAATATATTTTATAAAATATATATATAAAAATATATATATAATATGACGGGGAGCTATATACCCACCTACGGGGGGAATAGCATTGGGGGTCCACACAGGGCCTAATCTTTCTCTACGGGGGGCTACCTAATACGGGAGCCCAAAATTTTTATCTAAAGGGTTTTAGGGGTCAGGGGGTGATGGTATGGACCTCTACACACCAAAAAAAGAACTTATTAGACCACGCTAGGGAGCGGAGTCTAAGGAGCTCCTCAGTATTCACCAGAGTTTGACTCAAGGCAGGATGGACTTTGCTGTGGGGGACTCGAAGGTTGAACGGCAGTGACACGAAGGGGTTTTGGGTATGGGAGGAGCAGGGAAGATGGTTTGTAGGGAAAAAGGGTCTGATTTTTGGCAGACAATCTGGTCAGTCATTTTTTCAGGGGTAGGTGGCAGCCCAAAAATACCTGGCCCAAATAAAATCACAGGGAAAGCAAAAAGTGAACAAAATTTCTCTAAGGAAACACCCAATACCTGTCATAACGGGGTGAAGGGATTAAAAAAAGGCCCAGCCCCTCTGTTTGGGTAATTAGTGGAGCACTGGCCCTTTAAACTTATGAGAATCGCCGCCCGTGCTATATGGAGTGGGTACACTTAGGACGGTCAAAGTCAGCAAGCGGAAGTGGCGTAGGAGCAGGAAGAGGTAAGTAACGAGCGAACAGGGAGGCAGAGACACAAGCACGCCCATGGTCCAGAACTGCGGCCATGATGCGCATCGTGACAAATATTATGAAAAGCCATGATATTACAGTCAAGCAGGCCCAAGATAAGAAATTTTAGTGCCCTGAGACCAGGACAAGCTCCTAAGCTCGTTGTCCCAGTCCTGCAGGCAAGTTCAACTCTGTTGCATCTATATATACTGTATGAACTCATTCCAACCATGCAACCTACTATATTTCAGTACACTTCATCAATTACCAGCATGTACACACACATAATTGTATAGAAGGTTGATTACACTGGACAACGAAGATATTGCTTTCTGAACACTTTTGGGTGTATCTTATGTAATGTGAGTTGCTAATCATGGAAATCACCTTGAAATACTCCTGTCATGTACCATTTTCTGAAATCTGGACACTGCCTGCAGAGGCTGTAAAATCTGCTTTCAAAGATTCTGCAAGTTATTTCAAATGTAAGCAGCTATAAACTTCTACAATATATAGCTAAAATGTCTTGTCAGTGTCGGAAGCATTGCGATGCCTTCTGTTACATTTGTGGAGAGTACATGATTAAGCCTTAAATACGCACCATGACAGCTCTCATCATTAAAGCCTATTGTTTTTTGGATGCAAGCAGGCCCATTCCTAGGGGCGGGCAAGGCGAGCAGTCGCCCAGGGCGCTGCTCACCAGAGGGGGCGCCACCCTCCAGTCAGAAAAAGCAGGCCAACAACATCTCACTCTCAGGGCCGTATGTATTACAGGGCAGTCGTCAGGGAAGAGGGGACGGCACTTCACTGTTTCATGGCTTATGTTTTACTTTTTCAGCTCTATGGGTCAGCATTGTATATGTGACCCATAAAGCTGATCAAGATAACTGTAGACTGTCAGCTCTGTGGGTCACCCTGACCCACAGAGTTGACAATTATTCTGCAGTTAAATTATATCACCGCCAAGACATTTCCAGTTGCTTTATTTCATTATGGGCATAGCCTGCCCAGCCCCAGCCCTACTATACCTAATATGGCCGCCGGCTGCTCTGCGCGGGGAGTCACTGATATGAGGAGGAGCATGTAGGCGCCGGTGCCCTGGCCTTATTGAAGGGGAGACTGGGAGTAGACTGTTATGCTGCTCTCCCCCTCTCTGACCCTGCGCAGGAACGCACGGGAAGCCCCGGCCGCGCGGCAGCAGTTAGTGAGCCGCGCGGCACAGGACACAGTAGTAGCGCGGCACCGCGCTTCACTGACATTCAACAAGCCCCGGCCGCGCTGCAGCGGAGGCAGTTAGTGAGCCGCGCGGGCCGCGACACAGCACACACAGTAGTAGCGCAGCGCCGCATCTACTGTGCGCGGCGCGGCGCTGCGCTTCACTGCTTAGCAAGCCACAGATGTTAGGGACTGGAGCTGTGAATACAAGTCGCTGGCGGCCGCGCTACTGTGGTGATTGGCCGGCCGCCGGGGACTGAAACATTCAGGGCAGCAAGCATATCATCCAGGGCACGAGCCCCGGATAAAAGCACCTAGCGACGCCCCTGCATACAAGTGTGCAGGGTACCAGGCTATGTAGTGTAAAAATGCATGTATATACATATGCATTGGGAAATCTATGCACATGGACAGACAGTACACATATATACACATCAATGTCAGTATGTTATCACATGTGTGCAATTTGCATATATATGTGTGGTGTGTCTGTCCAGTGTATGAAAACATGTGTGCAGTATGTGTATACGTGTGCTCTGTCTGTCCAGTGTATGAATACATGTGTGCAGTATGTGTATACGTGTGCTCTGAATGTCCAGTGTATGAATACGTGTGTGCAGTACATGTATATGTGTGCTCTGTCTGTCTAGTGTATGAATACATGTGTGCAGTACATATATATGTGTGCTGTGTCAGTCCAGTGTATAAAAACGTGTGCAGTACGTGTATGTGTGTGCTGTGTCAGTCCAGTTTAAATGGATATTTTCACATGGCATATAGTGACACACACCTGTGCACGATGCTACACACCTGCTGTGGGAAGGTATATGCCAGTCAGCATTCAATAAATTCATTTTTATTTCTTTATTTACAGAGAATGTTTTACACTTAATAAAAACAATTTATTTACTAATACTCCATGCCGCACGGCGCTGAGATTTCAGTGCCCCCATCTCTCCATAGACTACAATGGGACAAAGTAGCTCGCACTCTGATTGGCCAGGATAGCCAAACCCCGCTAGTTCAACCAATCAGCTCTTTTCTGCCTTTATTACTGTATTTTGAACTGTTCTGCCTTTTCATTTGATTGGTCAACACTACTCCATAGGTAATAATGGGTCACTGTCGCTCCTATTCTGTTGGTTGGTTTTTCCCGGGACCAAAATGAGAAGCACTTACAGAATTTTAAATTTACTGTTTTTCCCTGCAATTTCGAATTCCCAATTCCTTTATGTTGTGCCGATATTGATTTTTTGTAATGAAATTTTATTTATGTATTTTTTTAGAAGGTTTGAGCTCTTTTTCAGATAATGTTTTTACATATAATAAAAACGATTTTTTTGATTCATACTACATGCTCATGGAGCTGAGATTTATTTCTTTAGCGATCTTATATATTTTCCCTTTTTAAATTTTTAAATGATCCACTTTTTCAATACATTTAATCGCTTTTAGACAGCTTTCATTTTTCTCTTTATTCATTCATTCATTTGAAAGACAACTCTTTTTGCTATTCACTAACATGTTTAATGATTTCTCGCTGTTTTCCAGCCTGTCTCGAATCGGAATACATGTTAGGCGCAGTCCTTCTGTGCCTAAGTCCCGCACTGCGCCTAAGTCCTGCACTGCACCTCACACACTGGCGAGGCGCAGGGATCTTTTCATCGCATGTATGAGCGCACCTCGAGCGCCGACATACATGAGGCACAGCTTTCACTAAAAATCCAGTGAAAACGGGCGCTCCGACGCGCCGATCTTCATACATGTCGCCCTATGTCTTTTTAATTATCTTAACATTTTGAAAGTCATAGGGGGACATGTATGAAAACTGTCTAGGTTTCAGACTTTCTTTTTTGCCTGTAACGACCAATCAGAGATTCTCCTTTCATTTCATATAGTTCTCTGAATAAATGAAAGGGGAGCTCTGATTGGTTGCTATGGGCAAAAATTCACAGTGAAGAAAAAAAACCAATTAAAAAATAACTTTTACTTGATATGCCTTAAAAGAATGCCCTCCAAAATAGAGGACCCACAGCAACAAACACCAAAATTTGTTCTCCTAGAGAGGAAGAAATGCTGGTTCCTCTAAATCAAAATATCCAATATAGTGGTACTGACCCAAGGGGTGAAATTTGCCCCCCTCGGCGGGGTAGTCGCCCCAACAGGAGCGGCCCCACCTATTGAGAGCGCACCCAGGTCAGGACCCTTAAACAGTTCCCAAAAGGATACCAGCAGGACTCCCAAATGTGCTATAGACACTCTAGGAGAAACAATTCTATCCCCATAAAATCATTCTTTTTAGTCACATGTACAAAACAAGAAAAAAACAAAAACAAAAACAACGTTCTGTTGCATCATTGATTCAGCAACCTGTGTGATTTGTTCAAGACCCACAAACAAAAACAAAAACAACGTTCGTTGTATCATTAATTCAAAAACCGTGTGATTTGTTCAAGACCCGACGCGTTTCCCCCAAAAATTCTATAGGGTTCATCAGAGGTAACAAGAGAACATTTAGCCAAAAAGACTAAAATCACAGCATACATAGACTAATAGATAAAGATACTTAGCAATGATATCCTTGGCTAAATGTTCTCTTGTTACCTCTGATGAACCCTATAGAATTTTTGGGGGAAACGCGTCGGGTCTTGAACAAATCACACGGGTTTTTGAATTAATGATACAACGGAACGTTGTTTTTGTTTTTGTTTGTGGGTCTTGAACAAATCACACAGGTTTCTGAATCAATGATGCAACAGAACGTTGTTTTTTTTTTTGTTTTTTCTTGTTTTGTACATGTGACTAAAAAGAATGATTTTATGGGGATAGAATTGTTTCTCCTAAAGTGTCTATAGCACATATGGGAGTCGTGCTGGTATCCTTTTAGGAACTGTTTAAGGGGTCTGACCTAGGGTGCACTCTCAATAGGTGGGGCCGCTCCTGTTGGGGCGACTACTCCGCCGAAGGGGGCAATTTTCACCCCTTGGGTCAGTACCACTATATTGGATATTTAGATTTAGAGGAACCAGCATTTCTTCCTCTCTAGGAGAACAAATTTTGGTGTTTGTTGCTGTGGGTCCTCCATTTTGGAGGGCATTCTTTTAAGGCATATCAAGTAAAAGTTATTTTATAATTGGGTTTTTTTCTTCACTGTGAATTTTTGCTACAAATTTAACCCAAATAGGCAAAATTAGATTTATGTCTGTGAGTTTTTTTTTGCTATGGGCAATAAAGAAAGTCTTAGACGTCTTAGATGTCCCCCAGAATCTATAATTTTTTTTCATTGACACAGCTGTTTGATGGCTTTTATAATAGCACAATTCTTTATTTACATTTTTTTTCAATAAAAAAAGCTATTTTTTATGAATTTCCAGGTTTGGCACTAGGGCAGGTAGATGTAAGCGGTAAAGGTTGTCGTATAAAAACCAGGCTAATAATAGCATTAGCTGCTTCAACAGCGCAGACCTGCTTCTCTAAGTGACCTAGTAACAACTCCTCTTTCAGCTGACCACTTTGGTAGACAGATACCTCCTTCAGCTGACCACTTTGGTAGACAGATACCTCCTTCATAGCAGGCATAAAGATTGCTCCTTACGGAATCCTTGTTTGCCATTCAACGATTCCAAGATGGCGCTGTACCCTCCTGCCGCTTGACAAGTGAAAATATCTTGGATGTAAATGGGGACTCTCAACCTGGGTTAGAATCATATCCTCTGCTGGATGACAAACACCTGGCATTAGAGGTGGCCAGACACATCGCCCCTGATTTACAGGCATCACTAGAGACAGCACTGCAAGCATCACTGATCAGAATTCAACAAGATGTGCAAGCTCATTCCTCAAGGCTAGAGGAATTTGAGCACAGGGTCACCAACTTAGAAACAGAGATTACTACTCTAAATTCTAAGAAAAGTTAAAATCTTATTACAAGAGAGCATAAAGGAACCCGAAAATCACTCCCACCAGAGTGATTTCAGGCTATGGAGAGTCACCATGTTGGGCCATGGATGAGCTTGTATTCCCTGAGTTCCCGCTTCTGCTTACTCACCTTGTCCCGCATCTGCACCTCTGATGTGCGGATGCATGCGTCCCTGCTTCCAAGGAATCGCGCACACCAGTTTTGTGTAATTTAATGGGCCAGCATGCTGGTAATTGGTTGATTGGTCTTTATCTCACCTCAACCTCCTGACCCCCTTGCTAGATCTTTGGTGTTCGTGCCCTAGTGAAAGCCTGCTATTTCATTGTGTTCCTGCCCATGACCTCGACCACATTGCCTGCCCTGACCATACTGCCTGTCCCAGACTACGTCTTTGCCTACGATTCTGTACCACTCACACCACGACTACCTTTACAAGCAAGTCGCATCAGCGGTAGAGACTGGGAATCTCCAACCATGCAAACCCAACTAGCCTTGCAGCAGGCTCTGGAGAAGACCGGGAGGCTTCTTAGACTCCACTCCCTGATGTGTCTTATACCTCCACTTATGGTGGTCCAGCGAAGATCAGTAAGATCTGGCCATGGATTCCGCCAGGTTGCCCCTGCCAGACATCTGGATTGAAATGATGGCTATTGCAAGACAGAGACAACAGATAGACTAACTGACTGCCATGTTTCAGCAATTCGCAGCCCAGCTATCTTACCTGTGGCTAGTCCCAGAGTAGTGTTCCGCTGGCACCACTTGGTCCTAAGCTACATCTGCCTTTGCAACCAAGTTCGACGGAAACCCTCAAACCTGCAGCGGGTTCATCAGCCAGTGTACCATTCATTTGGAATTAATGGTGAACCAGTTCCCCACTCAATGTGTTAAAGTGGCGTTTGTTGTCAGTCTTCTGTCAAGTGATAGAGTGACCCAGTGAATGCCAACATTCAAGTCTTCCTGGAGTTATTCCGAATGTGTTTGAGGAACCAGGACGTATGTCTTCAGCTGTGGCTTCTCTGCTCCACATATGTCAAGGTGACTCCATAGTTGGGCACCCTCTGCTCAAAGCTGTCATGAAAAAATGAGGCCTTTGTAGCCACGTTCTGACAGAGCTTTGTTGGAAGGATAAAATACTAGCTGGTAAGTCGAGATCTCCCTTCATTCATGGATTAGCTCATCAGTCTGGCTACCCATACTGATATCAGGTTTACTGAGATAATGTGGGAGCTCTGTCAGCAACATGAACCGACATTGCCTCTACTGCCTCCACCAATGGCTTCTTCTGAAGAACCAATGGAAGTGATCAGAGCCCACTTGTTGCCATAAGAACCCATCAATGTCAGCAGAATCTTTGCCTCTACTGTGCTAGTCCTGAGCATTTCTGTATAGACTGTCGATTGAGTCCGGGAAACTACAACACCCAGGCTACCTCTCCATGTCTGACCATGCCGGTCCAATTTTGCACCCCGGCTGGTATTATGTTCTAACCTCTGCCTTCGTGGATTCTGGATAAGTTTTGAATTTCATTGATGCGTCTCTGATTTCTAAGTGTCATCTCCCGGTGGTCCACCTTGACAAACTTGAAATAATTTCCTCCATAAGCGGTGAATACCTGCATGACCCCAATCAGTTTCGTACTGAACCTGTAAGTCTTCAAGTGAGGGTGTAGCGTAAGGAGAAAATCGTGTTCTACGTGTTACTCCATTTCTTCTCAACAGTTCTTCTGTGTCTCAATTGGCAAATGGGTGAAATCACATGATGGGAACAAGACTCCTTACCAGGAATACGCAGATGTCTTCTGTAAGAAACAGGCTGAGTCCCTTCAGCCACATTGAGCTTCTGACTGTCTAATACACCTCCTTTGTCCGTATCTGAGACACAGGCCATGTTGGCCTTTATCAAAGAAAATCTTCAGGATTCATCCACAGGTCTTCTTCCCCTGTTGGTGCCAGATTCTTCTTTGTGGAAAAGGGGTCTCAACAAGATAACGGTAAAAAACTGTATCCATTGCCACTGATCTCCAAGTTCCCTGACTGACTCCGAGGTGCCAAGATCTTTGCTAAACTTGACTTGCGGAGAGCTTACAATCTGATTCGAATACATGAAGGCATGGAATGGAAGACCGCCTTCAATGACGGAAATGGACATTTTTGTGAGGGTTCGGTGGATTCGCTGGACCACCGCAAGCGATGATAGTTAAGCCACACCAGGGAGCAGAGTCTAAGTAGCCCCCGGTATTCACCAGAGCCCGCCGCAAAGCGGGATGGACTTTATGCGGCGGGAGGCTACCAGGTCGCTACCCCTGACGTGACTTGCTTGCGATGGCGACCGGGGTAATGCGTGGTACAGAATCGGACTCCGGAGAGGTAGTCGGGGCCCGGCGGGAGGTCAGGACAGGCGGCACAGGTTTGTGTTCAGAGACAGGCAGACGGTCAGGGCAGGCAGCAAACAGGCAAGGTCAGGAAACGTAGCGGAACGGACTGGTACACGGGTAATCAGACAGGACTTCCAACACTCTCAAACTAGGCAAAGCACACCAACAAACTGGCAGAGATTGCTGGGGGCGTATTCCTTATATAGGACCAGCGGCCGGCAATTGACCAAATTAATGGCGCACTGGCCCTTTAAATCCAGACCAGCCATCGCGCGCACGCGCCCTAGGCAGCGGGTACGCGTGCGGCGGCCGGGACAGGCAGGATCAGCGTACACAGGAGCGTGGACGGGTAAGTGGCCCGGCGCCAGACCTCGGGTAGCAAAGGGGTGGTTGCGGGCAGCCGCGGGACCCGCACCAGCCCCCATGACAGGACCCCCCCTCCCCCGTAGGTCTCCCCCTCTTTTGTCGGAAATGAGAGAGGAGGACAGGTGACAGATTGGCCTCAGGTTCTCACGAACGCTATTCAGGCCCGAACCCCTTCCAATCCGTAAGAAAGAACCGCTTCCCCCTCACTGTTCTTTCCGCCAGCACCTCCTTGACCTCAAAGATGTTATCAGAGTTGGCCACAGGAGAAGGTGAGACAGATCCACGAGAGAAGCGATTCAGCACCACCGGTTTGAGGAGAGACATGGAAGGCGTTTGGGATACGCAGAGTGGGAGGCAAGCGCAGCTTGTAGGACACCGAGTTTAGTTGGCGAAGCACCACAAAAGGGCCCAGATACTTAGGGCTTAACTATTAACTGGGCACCTTGAAGCGAATGTACTTGGAAAATAACCAAACCCTATCACCCGGCTTAAATATGGGCGGAGGTCTCCGGTACCTGTCAGCCTGGACCTTGGTGCGAGCAGAGGCCCGTAGAAGGGCCTGTCGTGTGACTTGCCAAAGTGCCTTGATGTCCCGTACTTGGGCATCTACGGCAGGGACATGAGACGAGGTAGTCAGAGGGAGAGACGGGTGGGGATGTAGCCCAAATACAACAAAAAAGGGAGAGGCTCCAGCAGACTCTGAGTCTAAGGAATTGTACGAAAATTCTGCCCAGGGGAGGAGATCAGACCAGTTATCCTGACGGGCGGACACAAAAGGACGTAAATAGGTACCTAAAACTTGGTTGACCCGCTCTACCTGCCCATTGGTTTGAGGGTGATACGCAGACGAGAAGTTCAGCTGAACCTGCAACTGAGCACACAGATCCCGCCAGAATTTTGACACAAACTGGACCCCCCTATCCGAGACGATATGCAATGGGAGCCCATGTAGCCAAAAAATGTGGTGGAAGAAGTGCTGGGCCAGCTGGGGGGCAGAGGGTAATCTGGGCAGGGGAACAAAGTGAGCCATCTTTGAAAATCTATCAGTCACTGTAACGGAGGAGTGGATTCGCTGGGCCAACGCAAGCGATGATAGCTAAGCCATGCCAGGGAACGGAATCTAAGTAGCCCCCGGTTTTCACCAGAGCCCGCCGCAAAGCGGGATGGACTTGCTGCGGCGTGAGGCTACCAGGTCGTTACCCCTGACGTGACTTGCTTGCGATGGCAGCCGGGGTACAGCGTGGTACAAAGACGTAATCCAGAGGCGTAGTCGGGAACAGGCAGAAGGTCAGGGAAGGTGGCAGAGCTTCGTGGTCAGAAACAGGCAGATGGTCAGGGCAGGCGGCAAACAGGCAAGGTCGAGAAACTTAAGCAAGCGGACTGGTACACGGGTAATCAAGACTGAACTCCAATACTCTCTAAACGCACCAAAAACACACCAACAGACTGGCAGGAAGTGCTAGGGGCGGATACCTTAAATAGAACCAGCGCCCGACAATAGACCAATTATCGGGACGCTGGCCCTTTAAATTTAGAGAAGTCGGCGCGTGCGCGCCTAAAGCAGCGGCCACGCGCACGGTGGCCGGGAGCAGCGTTCAAAGGAGCGCAGACGGGTAAGGGACGCGGCTCCGGGGCCGGGACAGCAGAGGGATGGTGGCGGGCAGCCGCCGCGCCGGACCGCCGGCGAGCAGGGTGACGGTTGCGGGGGGCAGCGGAGCCCGTGACCCCCGTGACAGTACCCCCCCCTTAGGTCTCCCCCTCCATTTTTGAAACCTAGGAGGAGGCAAGGCAGGTTTGGCCCCCCGGTTCCCCCCAC